>CAXITT010000048.1:1003272-1028125 GCA_964033795.1 Lymnaea stagnalis | reverse complement strand
TTTAACATTTGTATTATTTTTACAATCAAAAGATATATTTTGAGGTTGTATTAAATGCATTTAACATTTGTATTATTTTTACAATCAAAAGATATATTTTGAGGTTGAATTAAATGCATTTAACATTTGTATTATTTTTACAATCAAAAGATATATTTTGAGGTTGTATTAAATGCATTTAACATTTGTATTATTTTTACAATCAAAAGATATATTTTGAGGTTGAATTAAATGCATTTAACATTTGTATTATTTTTACAATCAAAAGATATATTTTGAGGTTGTATTAAATGCATTTAACATTTGTATTATTTTTACAATCAAAAGATATATTTTGAGGTTGAATTAAATGCATTTAACATTTGTATTATTTTTACAATCAAAAGATATATTTTGAGTTTGTATTAAATGCATTTAACATTTGTATTATTTTTACAATCAAAAGATATATTTTGAGGTTGAATTAAATGCATTTAACATTTGTATTATTGTTACAATCAAAAGATATATTTTGGGGTTGTATTAAATGCATTTAACATTTGTATTATTTTTACAATCAAAAGATATATTTTGGTGTTGTATTAAAATAGAATATTCATTTCCCTTTACAATGATCATTAAATTACTTTTCAAATATCAACAATCAGGAAGACTACAGTAACATTTCTTTAACCATCTACTAACTGTCACCGACATTAATTCACTGCAGGGATTTTTTATTGGCGCTGTTGGTGAATTTCTGGAGCAGAATTTTCAAACTGTGTGTAATGAAATGTTAGTGTGTTGGCTCCAGTGTTTTATGGAAGCATCTGTCTATGTGAAACGATCAGTTCATTTCTGGCTTCAAACATTCAGATCACATAATTGCATTATTGTATTCAACATATAGCGTCCCTCCCATGTTGTCTGAGGTTGGGCATAATGCTCTATCCCTTCTGTTCTCGGATTCAAATAATTGGCAATAAAATGTTAAAAAGTATAACTCTAAAATGAAGATCATTTGCTTACATAAGTGAAGAAGTTGGTGCAAAGTGCAGACAGATTTTCACTTATTGGAGAAGAATTTGCAAAGAAAAAACTAGTTTTCATGTGTATGAAGAGGGTGACTTTATTTTTGTGGTGACTTAATTAAAAAGATATTAGATGTGCGATTCATAAAAAATCAAAACAAAGGTGAAATCCCTTTTTAAAGAACTGAGAAACTGTTGCTTAGTGACGTACATCTGAATAGTGTTCGGAATCTATAGAATAGCTTCCCCATTCAACTAATCTCTGTCATCCAATATTGCTACTTGTCTATAACCTGGACAGGATATTTTTATTATTTATCCATTTTTAAGCATTTATAAGTTTTAAGTTAAAAACATGAGTTTCAAATGTTAGTTTTCTATTTCTAACAGATTGGGAAGCCGTTGTCAAGTTGTCTGAAGATTTTAATGGTGCTGATCTCAGGAATGTCTGTACTGAAGCTGGTAATTTATTCATTTTTAAATCCTTTATCTTAACTTCATTTTGTTGCGTGGCTGGCGGACTTGCAAAATTTTCGGATGGCTCATTGACCCAGTTCCTGTCAACCTATCGAGTTGAAACTTGTCACATAGAGTTGTTGCAGTTGACAACACATTCTAGCCAATCTTCAGCCCCGACTCCCAAAATCACACCTTTCAAGGGAAAGATGAAGGAAATATGATGTCACTGATTTCACAAAGTAAAATCTTGAAACATCCGCTAAATAAGATTCTTTAAAAATATTGCAAGTGCATTTGTTGTGTAATATTTTCTTTTGATAGTTGGTGAAATCGGCGGTGTAAAAGTGAGTGGGTCATTAGAATATTAATATAGTTCAGTGACGTGAAAAAAAATGTGCGGTTGCGAGCGGGGGGGGGTTTGACGGACGAATTGTGATTTTTATACAGTGTGTATTTGTATGCATGCCATGTCAAATGTTCAGCCCTACCTCGTATTACTCAATATTACATTTTATGAAGGATTTATATGAAAACTTTGTTTTTAGGGGCTGTTTAATTACTTTTACATCCCATCATCAATTCAACCATAGAAAGAGTCAAGTTTTCATATACCGGTAGTTGATGAAGTCATTCAATTCTATTTTCACCATTGGACAGCTAAAGGGTATTATGAAGTACCCAACTTATTATTAAGGGGTCTCAGCCTGGAATTACTCATTTTAAACATTGCTGCTCTGCATATTCAACCGCTTCATTGACAAGAAATTAGGGATTGTTGATTGGGGACATTTGATTGAAATGTTACGATGTTTAGAATAAATTTAAATAAGCAGTTCGTTTTTCAATCTCTATATTTATTGATAGTCTTTGGAAATAATTTTTTTATTTAGAATTATTGTTTTAAAAATAATTTTATCACTAATTTCAGGCATGTTTGCCATCAGAGCAGAGCGTGACTATGTTATTGAAGAAGATTTCATGAAAGCTGTGAGAAAAGTCGCCGACAACAAGAAATTGGAAAGCAAACTGGATTATAAGCCAGTGTGAGGGACAAGCCGATATCTTTAAAGTGTATTTTAAAATTGAATTGAACCTTTCATTTTCATTGACTACTTTGAAAAGATTTTGTAAAACCATTTAATTAAAATTTCTTGCAAGCGGAAATTAGAGCAACAACAAAGAATTGGTTGCACATGTATTTCATTATTGTGTTTCTAATTCACTAATTTTGACATCATAAAGTGACGTCTTGAATAAATTGTATTTATGGTGATTCATTCTTCTGTTTTTAATAAGTATGAATAAAATGCAAGTAAATTGTATTTGAATTTAAAGTTTACACTAAATAAAATGTAATTTAGCTTCCCGTCCTTTTGTGTTCATAGAGTCTAGTTCTACCTTTCCATTCAAGTGTTTGTAGGGTCCAGTTCTACCTTCTTCTCATTTTTACGCAGTAGATAGTACATTGCGTGAACTTTAAATTCATGTATTTTGTTTTAAACCTTTAAAGGGTTGTAGCCAAGAAACTTAAACATATCTGTTACATACCTAAATAATTTGTTTATGTAACTAATTTTTGACACTTGCGACTAATTGCGTTATTGGGGGTTTCTACAAAGTCGTCTCAGTACATAGCGATGTACGTCCCTCAATTTTATTATAATATAGCAACAAGACTTCTGGGGATGCCACAGCTTTACGAGATTAAATGTTTTTTAAAACTTTTTATTTGGTTTCACTATCAGTCTGTTTGCTTTAGGATGTTTCCTCTAGATCTAACATGTATCTGAGGCATTAAATAAAACTAATAAACCTGATTCATTTCTGGATGCATTTACCATAAATTGATTAAAATTAATTCAAATTGAGCAGCTAAAAAAATATTTTATAAATGTAAATCGATGGGAAAAAGGAGTTTGGATAGCAAAAAGGATTTACTTCCCCTTTTCAGAAATGTAAATTTTAAACGAAAGTAGCACTGCCGTTGGCAACGACTTAATCTACTCTATTACTTCCTATTATATATAAAATATAAACTAATTTAAAATCTGTAATTGTTAAATGGAAGATATTTTATTTAAAATAGTGAAATTTGAATAAGACTTTTAAACTGAAATTAACCAGATGATATATTGTTAAATTTCATAAAATTCTTTGTTTCACTATATTATATTTGTATTCCGGCCAGCCACTTCCATCAAAATAAAATTAGGATACCTATAATTTTTTTTACGATGAGGTAATTTTGAAAATAAGTCATTTGTGATTTTTTTTCTATATTAAAGGACCAAATTTAGTGATAACTTACATTAATAGAGGTGACCCATGGGGGAATAAAATATGAAGCAAACAACACAAGTTAAAACATTTTAATGTGTAAATATCAAAGAATGCTACTTGTATAAGAATATAATAGATAGGAGGTACAACAGTGAGATACCAGTTTGCATAGTTTGTACAGGTTATGATAAAAATCATATTTATAAATAGATTTAATATTCTACATTATTATTTCTCCGACATGATGGGCACCACCAAGTATTCAGTGTAGTGGAGTATACCACATCATATATTAAACATTTTGCAAAAGAACTGCAAAGTCTTCAAATGTTCATTCAAAAGAAAACAATTCTATCTTGATTTTTATAGTTTTCTGTATCTTAGTATCCATGAGCAAAATATGATTAAGCTGTTCTGAAAGAAAATACTGCTACAGGACTTCCAAACATAATGAACAGGAGAACCAAGTAATATTTCTTATTCTTAGCACGCGATAATTATTTTTTAAATAATTATTGCAAGTTAAAATGAGGAAATCCAATAAATTCCCCTGCTAAAAAAAGTTTTAAAAATCACATTATTTTTAACAATTGAATTAACCAATCTGAACATTAAGAAACTCGGAAAGTGGATTAAACACCAAACTCCAAATTAGTTTTAAAACCGTAAAAGTTGAGAAATTAATTCAAATTTTAAATTTATTTACAGAATTTAAAAATGTGTCACCTTTAGTTCTTCCCTTTTAAAACAAAAATCTTAGACGAAATAAAACTCCAAGACGTTCATAGGGAATGAAAATTATTCCTCATTTACCCTGCCGACAATATTTTATACATTTAAGAGTACTTTAAATATGTATCCTTTTTCAATAAATTAATTCTGCAATAGTTTTATTTTCTTCTCCCAGAATAATAAACTTTAGGATAGTTTAACAAAAATATTTATAACTATTTACATAATTAAACGTTCAGATTTGTCTAAAACAAATCTTTCTATAAATATGTACAATGGTAAATAAGAACTGATTTAGACTCTTACAATTACAATTGCCTATGTTATTAAAAACAAAAAATGACTGGCCTTATGTCCACAATGATAATGAAAACCTTTAAGACATGCGCTATGCATGCACTTTATTCATGCACTTAACATTTGTAATTAATGTTTAAAGTTCAGTCTATGTCAAACTCTAATGAAACTAGATTTCTGTAAGCTTTCATTTGGGAAATAATAAGACTAAAACAGTTACAACTATTTCTAAATGGGCTGATGTGGAACATTTTTAAGTTACTTCAAAGAAATGAAAAACAAAAGGTATTTCCCCTATTTTTGTTGTCTGCAGTTTCCATTGGAATGAGCAGCAGCTGTGTCAACAGTTGTCTCCAGTTTCCATTGGAATGAGCAGCAGCTGTGTCAACAGTTGTCTGCAGTTTCCATTGGAATGAGCAGCAGCTGTGTCAACAGTTGTCTGCAGTTTCCATTGGAATGAGCAGCAGCTGTGTCAACAGTTGTCTGCAGTTTCCATTGGAATGAGCAGCAGCTGTGTCAAAAAGTCTTTATTGAAGTCTTTCCCTTTGTGCCATCTGTCATCAGCATTCTGAGACATCTTTCTGTCTTGGGATAACACGGGGATACAACTGAAACAAAGAAACCATGAAATGAAGACACTGCATTTTAAAAAAGATATTTTTAATATAATTATTATACCTTATGTTTTTGTGATAGAGAGTTTCTGCTCCTGCAGTTGGTAGTAGGGAGAACTTGGGTTTTTAAAATACATTCTTTGGTTTTAAATGTGGAGTATTCAAAGATTGGATATTGCACAGGTTACAGGGTCTGTTAAAACAGTGTTTCTTTTACCGGTACTTGGTGACTTTATTCTGGTAGCTGAAAACTAACTTGGTAAGGCTGCAGCTACTTTTGTGTAAGACAACCCATTTGTAATACATGCCAAGATGGCAGCGGCCTGCGAGTTCAGTGTTGGAGGTGTTTACTTCCACGGGATGGAAATTTCAGCTAGGTAAACCAGATGTTTAGGAAAGCATCCATTGTATTATTTGAGACACACGTGCCATAAAGTCTTTAAAATTTCTACAGTTGTGTACAGTGTTCAGAGATTGCAGAGTGAAGACAGTGGAAGGAAAGACTCACCCCCAACAGATTACGAGGGATGTAACCCTCATTGCCATTTAGTCTAGACCACCACCACTCTTTTTCCACGTCATCCCCTTTCCTGAGTACTGTCAGTCTGTCCCCAATACGAAAGCTGATTTCATCAGTATGGGTTGCCTGGTAATCAAACACTCCGTACACCTCACCATTGTTAGTGATGCCAAGTTTCTCTTGAATACCTATTAGGAAATGAAATGTAATAGACAGTTCCCACAACATATGGACAATTTTAGTTACGTAATGGAAAGCAATTAAAATTTTATAATAGAGAACTTTTTTCGGTCTGCACTTACAAATTTGGGTTACTTCAGTTTGAAAAACACATAGAAAGAAGTTACAATTATAATCAAACTGTTCACTGTCATCTTGATGTTAAATTTCTGTTCTGAACATAATACATCCATTTAAATTCAATTATGAAAGGCCTCGAAAATAATCGCTGATTAACTGGAAGTGTATCAGCCGCTACAAAAATTGCCATTTGTATTGACTTACTGTACAAATAATCAGAGCAGCCATCGTAACCATCTTCATCCTCCTCACATTTATCAGCCGCTGTCTCATGATCTGAGATGGTCGTAGCAAACACGCATGCTCCATGTTCCACCAAAAACTTGACCATTGGAAGATTATTACAAGAAGCTGCACAATGAAGAGGTGTCCTAAAAACAAATTAAGAAAAAAATTATTTTAATTTTATATTGTTAGTTATATTTTTCATTGTAAACTAAACCCAATGTCAACAGTAAATAAGAATAGAGAATAGTCAATTATCAAATGATGTTAAAATAACTGCTTGAGAAAAATGTTAGACGTAAATATTTTTCTTAAAAGAATGCTATTCATAAATAGATAGGTACGGTACACACGTAAAATAAATTAGCTATTCTTCTTCTATATATTAAGGGCCCGCGATCAAAGTATCGGTCATTCTGGCTTCTATGTATGTAGAGGGGATTCACAATGTTTTTGTGCCTGGCATTGAAGAGAATATTTCACTGGTTGCAACGGCTACACAGCAAGGGTATCAGGAACTGGGGGTTGGAAGGCCTGAGGAAGTAGACGCAAATGTGTCAAGTGTTATTGCTTAATTGTCCCTTTTGGAAGCTTGTTGGAGTCCCTGATTGTCTTTCACAGGAATGAGCAGTTCCTGTACTGTGTTCTTGCTGTTTTGAACTGCCTCTCATTGCTGTCTATGGGGGAGAGGGACGAGTTTCTGTTTAATATTGGAGCAGTGGATCAGCCTTTTATTTATCTTGTACAATAATGAGAGCCTGGATAGTCGTCATCGTTCCTCCAATGGTGTCCAGCCTTGTGTTTCCAGCATGCTGGCAACACTAAGGGTATTCCTGTAGCGGTTCAGGACAAAGCGTGCTGCCCATCGCTGGAACGCCTCCAACCTGTCGATGCTCCTCTGGGTGAATGGGTCTTAGACTGAAAATACGTAATCTAAAAGCAGCCGGGTAAAGGCTTTATAGGCTTTTACTTTCACACTGGAGTTGCTATTTGTGGTGATGTCCAATAGTCGAATAAGATATTCATTCAGACAAGCCGTAGAGCTCATGAGTTTCTGTCCAGACTCATCATCATCATCACACAAAGAAACTCATCTGCTTGTTGCTAGGGCAACACCTGACTTCTCCCACCACAGAAGATGATGGGAATGTAATATATTGTTATATATCCCCTCCGTCAAAAAAAACAAAAACTGATCACTCATGGCCAACTGGTTGATGTTCCTGTCTCATCAGGCAAGAGCAACTACTCTGACTTCAAGCGAGAGCAATTATTCTGACTTCAAGCCAGAACAACTACTCTCAAAAAAATACTTTAGCAATATTAAGTGCAATTACAACTTTCAAATGAGATAAATATGACACAAGCTATGATCAGGATTAAATTAATGGATTTATCGCCTGATAAGGATTCAAATAAGGGGTAACCACAAATAAACACTAAGTGTTTAATATTGACACAGACCAGAAACTGCCCATACAATTGATGGTTAGACTGCCCATACACTTGATGGTTAGACTGCCCATACACTTGATGGTTAGACTGCCCATAAATGTTGGAGAGCTTACCATCCATCACTGTCAGGAGAGTTGACATCACATCCAAAGTCCACCAGAAACTTGACGATGTCCAGGTGACCAGCACATATGGCGTTGTGCAGGGCTGTGATACCTTCATCATTTGGCGTACTTATATCTTCAACCTGATCAAAAAACAAACATCCAAAATGGGATGTTCAAATCTTAGCAATTCACCAAGACAAAAATCTAATCAAACAAACAGTTAAATGAAGCTTTTATTTGGTGCCAAATTTCCTTATAATTTCAGTTGAGCATCTTGAAAAAATCTGTGCAATTATTTTTTCAAACTCTTTATTTAACTAAAATCTCGTAATGGTCTATCAACGAATAACTGATTTCGTAAAGGTCTATCAAAGAATAACTGACCACGTAATGGTCTATCAACAAATAACTGACCTCGTAATGGTCTATCAATGAAATAATTGTTAATAAGAAATAAAATTCAACATTATTTCATCAGCTCAAGTTTGCAAGTGCAAAGGGAACTCTAGTGGAATCTAGAAAAATGTTGATTTAGGAGATGTCACAAACAGACTAACTATCAAACATTTCAACCAAATACTTTTGACATCAAGTGTTACAATAGGTTTGAACAGACAGGTTAGAGTGCCAGGTTACAATGGCATTCTACATCATCGTTTCATTGGTTAGATAGGACTGTTAAGTTCCTGTCAAACTATTAAGTATCCATATCAGCCTAAATCTTAACTGACCTGTACAGCAACCTTCTTGACCAGGTCAAGCTCCCCTTCCAATGAGGCATCCAGAAGCAGTGCCAGGGGATCAAAGCTCACTCTGTTGCTTGACCTCCTGATGCCCTCTTGTTTCAAGTTGCTCTTACCCCGCCTGACCACCATCTCGGCTTTAGACGGACTGGCCGCCTTGTCGGGCGGTGCAACCGCGGGTGATGTTGGTGGCGGACTGGCAGGGAGGCTGGGTACGGGACTTTCTGTCGGCTTGTTGTCTTTACCGGCAGGCTGTGCCACAGGGTGCGACGGGGCACTACTCTTATCTTTCACCGGTGACGGTGGAACAACATTTGGTGGATCGGGCGAAACGGGAGCAGAGTCTGATTTTTTTATGATCGGCTCCGTTGCAGGACTTTCAAATGTCTGCTGTTGTAGCTGTCCTTCCAGACTTCGTTGTTGTTCGAGTTCCTGTCGTTCTTGCAGGGCTTTGTTCAGATCTTCATTCTCACTGTCAGAGTGTCTCCGCCTGATGTGTTTTGGTGTATTCAACTTGTAGCTTCCTATTAAAGTGGTTATTTTGAAGTTCCATAAAATTTTGTTTGTTTGTTTGTTAAATAGATGTCAAGACAAAAAAACAATATTTTACAAATAATTTATAGATTTATATGATTTACACAACAAATGAATGGATATAATACATGAATATGTAAATACCAACTAAATGAAGCTCTGACAGAACAAAAAGAAAGCGCCAAATAAGGGAATGAGTAATTATTAAGACATTTAACTCTTCCATTCATTCTGTAAAGCAGACTTACGTTCCTGACTGAAATCTTGCAAACCAGTACTGACCTTTGTCTGAAGCGATATCAGGATAACTGGGAGAACTAACCACTCCGAATTGTGCGGTCCCATGTGCACCTGAAGCACCTGTATCATGGGAGTGTAGGAATGATGTTGTTCCTTCAGTCTCTCTGTCGGTGTTTGTCTTTTCACTGTCGGCATCCAGGTTACGGTACAGCATGTTTAAGTTCTTCTGATACTTGTCCATGGCCGCGCTGCCCAGTCTGCCCATGTAGGTATTGGCAATCTGGCTCTTGGAGGCATACCTGTATGTCGGGGCAGGTTTTTGATTGAGGTGAAGGCCGCTGTTTGGTGAGTGTGGGGACGGGTTGGTATGTGCTGCTGAGACGTGACTTGAGTCCACAGCCAGCCTAGATGAGTCGACCTCATCTACACCAATGGAAGGCGCCATGTCTGGACCCAGGGCATTGGGTTGGACCAGTCCAAGGTCAGCATTGTGGGCATTGCCTTGTGGTCTGTCAGAGGACGTCACTGAAGCTTGACCATCTTTAGAAAGTAACCGACCTTTTTGAGTAAAGTTGGAACGTGTTGCTTGTGAGAGGACATTGAACTGCCCCAGGGCCTGTTTATTGTTTTTGTTAAGTTTCTCTATCAGTACAGAAACAGGTTGAATAGGAGAAGTGATCACCTGGAATGGAAGACAATAAAATAATGAACCAAAGTAAGAGATGGCACTCAATCAGTTGACACAATAATAGACTCAAGATACATGTCATAACTGGGTCTTTTCCTTCTTCACAGAAAACCAATCGACTATAAACATATTTAACAATTTAAAAACATCTTTTAGCTCCTTTACAGAAATAAAATGATCAGACGAGTAAACTTGGCAACCTCTCAAGGTTTTATGTACAAATAAATATCACCAATTTATAAATTGACAACCTCTCAAGGTTTTACATACAAATAAATATCACCAATTTATAACTTGGCAACCTCTCAAGGTTTTACATACAAATAAATATCACCAATCTATAAATTGACAACCTCTCAAGGTTTTATATACAAATAAATATCACCAATTTATAACTTGGCAACCTCTCAAGGTTTTATATACAAATAAATATCACCAATTTATAAATTGACAACCTCTCAAGGTTTTATATACAAATAAATATCACCAATTTATAACTTGGCAACCTCTCAATGTTTTCTATACAAATAAATATCACCAATTTATAAATTAAAAATCTCTCAAGGTTTTATGTCAAATAAATATCACAAATTTATAACTTGACAACCTCTCAATGTTTTATTTACAAATAAATATCACAAATTTATTTCAAAACAAATGTTTCATTTTACATTTCTCCTGATCCTCCATGCATCCATGAATGTCAACATTGGAACCAACTAGTAGTCACCAATATAGTATAAAGCATTGAATGCAGACACTAGTGTGGATATCAAAAGTTCAGTTTAAAAAGCTGTCAATGTTTTTATTTTTTTCTACCAACTACGATCAGATATGATAAACTGTGATAACAAAATCCAGATAACATCAGATAATGATGATGCCACACAAAATAAAAAAGTAAACAGGGCCAAATATTGATGACTGATAGGAGTGTGGAGTTGAACAGCCTGGGAGTGAGGAGTTGGACAGCCTAGGAGTGAGGAGTTGGACAGCCTGGAAGTGAGGAGTTGGGCAGCCTGGAAGTGAGGAGTTGGGCAGCCTAGGGGAGAGAAGTTGGGCATCCTAGGGGAGACAAGTTGGACAGCCTAAGAGAGAGGAGTTGAGCAGCCTGGGTGTGAGGAGTTGGGCAGCCTAGGAGTGAGGAGTTGGGCAGCCTAGGAGTGAGGAGTTGGGCAGCCTAGGAGTGAGGCGGTGGGCAGCCTGGGAGTGAGGAGTTGGGCAGCCTAGGAGTGAGGCGGTGGGCAGCCTAGGAGTCTCCTCAACCCGTCGGATCCTCACTCCTCCACTGCAGCCTGGGTGTGAGGAGTTGGGCAGCCTAGGAGTGAGGAGGTGGGCAGCCTAGGAGTGAGGAGTTGGGCAGCCTAGGAGTGAGGAGTTGAGCAGCCTGGGTGTGAGGAGTTGGGCAGCCTAGTAGTGAGGAGTTGGGCAGCCTAGGAGTGAGGAGTTGGGCAGCCTAGGAGTGAGGAGTTTGGAAGCCTAGGAGTGAGGAGTTGGGAAGCCTAGGTGTGAGGCGGTGGGCAGCCTGGGAGTGAGGAGTTGGGCAGCCGAGGAGTGAGGAGTTGGGAAGCCTTGGAGTGAGGAGTTTGTAATCCTAGGAGTGAGGAGGTGGACAACCTAAATTGTCACCTGTCACTGCATAATTTAATAAATGTTGGGTGCTGAGTGGCCGAGTGATTTAAACTGAGTTAACCCAAGCTTGAGGACTCGAGTCCAATCAAAAGCCAAGACAAGCAAGAACAACACCAGCCCCCTGGGTACATGGGACTCCTTAACCTTGGATGGCAACTCACTCAAAAGAAGGCGAACTCTGAAATTGAACCCAGAGTTGGATGGAGTCTTGTAGGTGCTATGACATTGACATAATAATAATTCCGACAACTCCAGCGACGTAGAAGGCATAAAGAGCACAGTGAAACACACAAAAACACTGCTGGTCATCTACTGCATCCTGGTCTATTTCCAGTCCTCTTGACAAAGTTTACCATTGGAACCAATAGTCAAGGACGAGAGAGTGTGAGGCTGATGAATTGAGCAACTCTCCCCAACTTTCATAAAAATACAGCTCAAGTCAAGGCTATTACTCAAGTCAAGGCTATTACTCAAGTCAAGGCTATTACTCAAGTCAAGGCTATTACTCAAGTCAAGGCTATTACTCAAGTCAACCGATAATGAGTTCAGTTCCGATAATGAGTTCAGTAGGCTATTACTCAAGTCAAGGCTATTACTCAAGTCAAGGCTATTACTCAAGTCAAGGCTATTACTCAAGTCAAGGCTATTACTCAAGTCAAGGCTTGGTCATCTTCGCAGGTGAAGGACCAACAATAAAAATGATAAGCTAAACAATTAATTTAAAAAAAAAAAAAGACCAAAAACTTAAAGCTGAATTTAACGATGTACTTAAGTTCAACCATCCTAGCAAGCATTTCAACATGTTCAACCATCCCAGCAAGGTTCTCAACATACAGAGCACTAAGTGTATCTATGATTGGGGAAAAGAATAAAAAATGCTTTCCCCAAAAAGGCAAGTCATACACAAGGGTTCTCCAAATACTAATCAAATTACCCCTCTGGCTGAATGAGGGCAAGTCAATGTGTACCCATAGAATCCTATACATCATTAACAAAAAATTTTAAATAATACTTCCAAACAACATAAAAAACACTCAATGACTTTAGCACTTAAGACTCGTGATTAGGAGTTGGAAACCTAAAAAAAATAAATCATTCATTGTTGGATATTTGACTTATTACTTACTTCATCCCCTTTGATCTGCAGTCCTCCACTAGAATTTGACGCTTCACTTGATGCTGGTGAGCTCTGACCGCTGCCAGCCTGGCGCTCCTCCTCATTGATGTTGATGATGGGATGTGAGGATGACCCCGAATGAGGGCCGGCTGACGGCGACTGTTTGCCGTGACTTGCGCCGTCCCCGGCCCCCGTCAGCGAAACGAGTGGTCTGTGGGGCCGACCGACGCCGGCCGGTGGGAACTTTGGGCCTGGACCTTTGATGGCAGGGTCTTCTTTCTTTCCCGGTTGACTCACCGTATTCGGCTGATTTTTGTTATCTATTACAGGCCTGGGCAAAACCTGATTGGACTTACCGAAACTGCTCCTGGTTGTAGATTGAGTGAGTTGGGAGCTGCTATGACTGGGTTGGGAGCTGCTATGACTGGCTTGGTTCTTAATATTTGAACCATTGTTGTCTATAGGTAAAACTGTAGGCAACGTGTACTCTTCTATCAGATCAACATTGTTGTTCAATTCCTGGGGTTTGGACAGTTTCAAATCTACTCCAACTTGACCCGATGGGAAAACTTGGACATTTTGATACCAAACATCTGGATTGGCGGAACCACCACTTTGAGTGTCATCTTTGACCACAATTTGCGGCGAGCGGGTGTCGCCAGAGATAATGTTCTGGGCGGTTATCGGCCGATTGCCCGATTTACCGTTGTTGGCTTTGTGCTGGGCCGCCGCCTGTTCTTGAGAGCGTCGCTTTTTTAATCTCTGCTGCAGTTCATGGATCCGGGAGTCCATCTTGGTAACTTCTTCCTTGCGTTGACTCAACAACTTTTCTTTGGCGGCTATTGTGTTGGTCTGCTGTTCATTCAACTTGTTGCGTATCTGTCAATGAAGTGAAGTGAATTAAACCCAACAGAAAACAACCAGTTCAATGATGAATTTTATATTCAGGAGATTTAATCAAACTTTTATAATCTAAACTAGACTGCTTTAATAAACAAGACTGCTTTAATAAACAAGGCTGCTTTTATAAACTAGACTGCTTTTATAAACTAGACTGCTGAAGTCAAAACTAGAATGCTCTTCTAAACTAGAATGCTCTTCTAAACTAGACTGCTCTTCTAAACTAGACATATCTTCTGAACTAGACATATCTCCTAAACTAGACTGCTCTTCTAAACTAGACTGCTATTCTAAACTAGACTGCTTTTATAATCTAGACTGCTGAAGTCAAAACTAGAATGCTCTTCTCAACTAGACTGCTCCTCTAAAATAGACTGCTCTTCTAAAATAGACTGCTTTTCTAAACTAGACATATCTTCTAAACTAGACTGCTCTTCCAAAATTGACCTCTTTTATAAACCAGACTGCTCTTCAAAACTAGACTGCTTTTATAAACTAGACTGCTTTTATAAACTAGACTACTCTTCTAAACATGACTGCTCTTCTAAACATGACTGCTCTTCTAAACTAGACTGCTCTTCTAAACTAGACTGCTCTTCTAAACTAGACTGCTCTTCTAAACTAGACTGCTTTTCTAAACTAGACTGCTCTTCTAAACTAGACTGCTCTTCTAAACTAGGGACAGCAATGAGATTAGGTGGAAGGAAATAAGAGAAAAAAGGTTTTGAAACACCCAGAGAAAATTATGCAACAAATCAATTTTCAGGTGTTCCCAAACCTTGTTTCAATTAGATTCTTCATATGAAATAGTTGAGCCAGTTACCAATAATTCTTTCCTAAGTTTCTCCAGTTCTAATGCGGCGGCAGCTTGCTTGTTGCCAGACACACCATTGTTGACCCCATTCCTGAGATCTTTCAGTTGACGGGTCAGTTGGTCAACTCTAGCTACGGCCATGGCCAGTTCTTTTTCCTTCTCGCTAAAAACAGCCTTGACGGCATCCAGCTCCGTATCTGTGCGGAAGGAAGAGACAAAGTTAATTGAAATCAAATAAGTCAAAATTCTAAATATTTTTTTATAAAAGCAAAATGTGGATTTTATGATTCCAAGTGAAAGGTTACAGGATATTACCACCGCTCTCTAAAACAAGGAAAGATATTACAAATATAAGGGGCCAATTTAAATGTCAGCTTATCGGATTTCCATTTAATAAACTAAAGAGATTCTTTGCACAAGTTTTGCTTTAGTAAACTCTAGACATAATAAAAAGATTTCCTGACATGCCAGGACAGACGTATGCCAGTAAAGCTGGCAACACTTCCCCCACGATGATGTATTAATGACCGGTTTTATACCATTTGAAATGATTATGAGGACATCCATCAAGGTGACGCTCTTTGTTTTATTCATTTATTTTTAAAAGGGAATCCAACATTTCTGTCAAATAGCTTTTTCTCAAATAGAATCTAACATTTCTGTCAAATAGCTTTTTCTCAAATAGAATCCAACATTTCTGTCAAAATAGCTTTTTCTCAATTAGAATCTAACATTTCAGTTAAAATAGCTTTTCCTCAAATAGAATCTAACATTTCTGTCAAATAGCTTTTTCTCAAATAGAATCCAACATTTCTGTAAAAATAGCTTTTTCTCAAATAGAATGTAAACCACTTGAAAACTCACAATGTCCAAAATGTGATAAAAACCAGACATGATTTTTCAACAACCAATGTATCATATCAAAGAACAATTGATGTGTCATATCAAAGAACAATTAATGTATCATATCAAAGAATACACACAAACTTTTGTCAAGACACTTACTTAGATTGCCATTGTTGGCCCTGTACTGCTCCGCCTGGCCCTTCAAGGCACGAAGTTTCTTGAGCTTAAGCTCCTGGCTCTCCACTCGCTCCCTGATCTTCCTCAACCTCTCACTCTCCGAGGCCAGCTGGGCGTGTCTTGCTTCTTGTTGTTTCAGGTACTTTAGCCTCTGTTCCTTGGCCACCAGCACCTGCAGCAAGAATATGAGAAGATCATCCATCATGCCATTAACCAGTCATTCACAGTCAGTCGGGAATCACTCATCTTATACCTCCTACCGTATAAAGACCAATGGACTAACGTGTAGGGTTGTAGAAGGAATGAGGATTACCACTGGATTGAATGTTTGTGGTTTTGTCCTCTGCTTCACAAGGAATAATTATATTACATTATATATGTGGAAACTATGGCTACATATACACATGACTGACTCATTTATTGAAGTAAAGTCAAATTCGTTCTTGCATATTTTTAGGATGTAGTTGAGTTTTTGTACGGGAAAAATAAAATCACCACATTCTTTCAGATTAAGAACACTAAGTTAATTATTTATATAAATCAAACACAAATAGGCAGTATGTTGGTTACTTCAGTTCAAATTCAATCTTACAATTTACAAAGTATTTATAAAGTTTAATTAACCAAAGATGTATAGTAGTAAAAAAAACCCACAAAAACCTAATAATCAAGAATTTCCTACCTGCTGCTGGGCCTCCATCTGCTGTTGTTGTCTGGAGGCCATCTCCTGGAGCTCAGCCAGGGTCAGGTCACCAGCCCCACCTGGCAGCTGAAAGATGAGAATTTTCAACAATGATAGAAGTGGTCAGTCATAGTGCTGTAAAATTACCTGCTTGTCATCTTCATTTATTTTTTGCCTATCTTACTGTAACACTAGCAATCTTGGTACACTAAAAATTGATTTATTTGTACCAAAATAATTTTTTAAATTTTATTAAATGTAAGAAAAGGTTCAAAATTTATTGTTGAAATGATTTATACATTTTTACCAATCTAAAAAGAAAAAACAAGAAAAATCAGTACCGGTACAACAATTTGTAATTTTCTTAGACATTACATTCCACTAAGTGTTAAAATATATATGTTCCAATAATCTGTTTATACAGCTCTACATTTGAAATGAGTACATCTACAAACCATATAAATATAAAATATATATAAAAATGTAGTATAATATGCATATATGTATATGTGTGTGTGTGTGTGTGTGTACATGTGTGTCACAAGGCTCTGAGTTTGGTGAGAAGAGCAGATAATTATTATTATTATTATTATTATTATTATTATTATTATAAGTGGAAGTAGATTCCTGGATGGCTGGCTACTGGAAAATTGTGCTAGAGCTTTGTGTAAATCAGTTGAAATAGACATGTATACCCTTAGTTGTGGATATACACATGTGTACAGTTATGTGTGGATAACCATTAGTATGTCTTGACTTAGGCACTATTACGGCTTGACTTAGCCATTAAAGTGGCTTGACTTAGCCATTAAAGTGGCTTGACTTAGCCATTAAAGTGGCTTAAATTAGCCACTAGTATGGCCTGACTTAGCCATAAGTATGGCTTGACATAGCCATTAGAGTGGCTAAACTTAGCCTTTAGTATGGCCTGACAGCCGTTAGAGTGGTTCGACTTAGCCATTCGAATGGCTGGACTTAGCCATTCGAATGGCTTGACTTAGCCAATGGTATTGCCTGACTAGCCATTGTTATGGCTTGACTTAGCTATTGGTGTCCATCCATGGCTGTAAGGGTTATTGTAGGGTAGTAAGGAGAAGAATGTTATCAGGTTAACCCAGTGGTCGGCAAACTCATCAGTCAAAAGAGACACAAATCGGTATCTGGAAGATTTTAAAAAATTTTGAGAGCCCAATTTCTTTTCACGAATCATGTTTTTCTGAGTCAAGACCGATTTGTGGCCCACTGGATTTGTGGCCCACTGGATTTGTGGCCCACTAGCCGAGCCAAACTCAGGTGGTTAAACAGCCACGATTTGCCGACCACTGGGTAAGCCCTGGAAAATAAATAGGAAATAAATAGGGGGAAACCTGAAAAAAAAAAAAAAAGGGAAATTAATTGTAATGGAAACATCTCAGCAGGGAAAAAACATATAACAAGTGCTACAATCTAGGAAGGGTATCACTGAGATATACAGTTTTTGGGGCCCACTAGGCGGGCCAAACTCGGGTGGTTAAAAAGCCACGATTTGCCGACCACTGGGTAAGCCCTGGAAAATAAATAGGAAATAAATAGGGGGAAACCTGAAAAAAAAAAAAAAAGGGAAATTAATTGTAATGGAAACATCTCAGCAGGGAAATAACATATAACAAGTGCTACAATCTAGGAAGGGTATCACTGAGATATACAGTTTCATGGGCTACAATCTAGAAAGGGCATCAATGAGATATGCAGATTCATGGGCTACAATCTAGGAAGGGCATCAATGAGATATACAGTTTCATGGGCTACAATTTAGGAAGGGCATCAATGAGATATACAGTTTCATGGGTTACAATCTAGGAAGGGCATCATTGAGATATACAGTTTCATGGGCTACAATCTAGGAAGGGCATCAATGAGATATGCAGATTCATGGGCTACAATCTAGGAAGGGCATCAATGAGATATACAGATTAAATTGCTACCATCTAGAAAGGGCATCAATGAGATATACAACTTCAAGGGCTACAATCTAGGAAGGGTGTCATTGACATATACAGATTCAAGTGCTACCATCTAGGAAGGGCATCACTGGGATATACAGATTCAAGTACTACAATCTAGGAGGGCATCAATGAGATATACAGATTCAAGTACTACAATCTATGAAGGGCATCAATGAGATATACAACTTCAAATGCTACAATCTAGGTGGGCATGAATGAGATATATAGATTCAAGGGCTACAATCTAGGAAGGGCATCAATGAGATATACAGATTAAATTGCTACCATCTAGAAAGGGCATCAATGAGATATACAGATTCAAGTTCTACAATCTAGGAAGGGCATCATTGAGATAAACAACTTCGAGCTTGGCAAGATTTATCTAGTGGCTTAAGCATGGTCTGTGAAATGACAAAGGAAATTGTTGTCATGTTTCTTAGTTCTCTTTGTTTGAAAAGATGTATGACAACAACACGTTTTAGTAATGTTGTATTAGCGAGGTCAATAGTCTTCTAGTCCTGTCTGCCTGGACAACAGAACAGGACCCTCAGTATCATGGCAAATACATGTACAGCTACATAGATGTAATGAGTATTTTTTAGAGCACTACTGTTGTGGTACTGGAGAAGGGGTGGGGAGGGCGAGTGTTACCCCTCCCCACCACTACCACCCCCAAGACCACACATCCGTCCTCAAGGACAAACAAGCTAACAATGGGCCTTATCACCATAAGAATGCTGAGAATCTCAACAGAGTTAAGCCTCTTGGCGACAAGGGAAGCAGTAAACCTTCTAAGGCCAGCAGAGGTGATAGATTGAGGTTGTTAGCGATAGTTTTAACCGAGGTTGGTGGCCATAGGTTTAATAGAGGCTGGAGTCACTATAAGTTTAACAGAGGTTGTTGGCCATAGGTTTAATAGAGGCTGGAGTCACTATAAGTTCAACAGAGGTTGGTGGCCATAGGTTTAATAGAGGCTGGAGTCACTATAAGTTCAACAGAGGTTGGTGGCCATAGGTTTAATAGAGGCTGGAGTCACTATAAGTTCAACAGAGGTTGGTGGCGATGGTTTAACAGAGATTGGTAGTGATAGGTTGAACAGAGGTTGGTAGTGATAGGTTGAACAGAGGTTGGTAGTGATAGGTTGAACAGAGGTTGGTAGTGATAGGTTGAACAGAGATTGGTAGTGATAGGTTGAACAGAGGTTGGTAGTGATAGGTTGAACAGAGGTTGGTAGTGATAGGTTGAACAGAGATTGGTAGTGATAGGTTGAACAGAGGTTGGTAGTAATAGGTTGAACAGAGGTTGGTAGTGATAGGTTGAACAGAGGTTGGTAGTGATAGGTTGAACAGAGGTTGGTAGTGATAGGTTGAACAGAGGTTGGTAGTGATAGGTTGAACAGAGGTTGGTAGTGATAGGTTGAAAAGAGGTTGGTAGTGATTAAGTGGATATGGTGTGGACAGAAGTGGTAGGCTGTGATTTGATACAGTGGTTGGCAGTGATTTACACAGTAGTTGGCATGGCATTGATTTCCACAGTAGTTGGCATGGCAGTGATTTACACAGTAGTTGGCATGGCAGTGATTTCCACAGTAGTTGGCATGGCAGTGATTTACACAGTAGTTGGCATGGCAGTGATTTCCACAGTAGTTGGCATGGCAGTGATTTACACAGTAGTTGGCATGGCAGTGATTTACACAGTAGTTGGCATGGCAGTGATTTACACAGTAGTTGGCATGGCAGTGATTTACACAGTAGTTGGCATGGCAGTGATTTACACAGTAGTTGGCATGGCAGTGATTTACACAGTAGTTGGCATTGCGGTGATTTACACAGTAGTTGGCATGGCGGTGATTTACACAGTAGTTGGCATGGCAGTGATTTACACAGTAGTTGGCATGGCAGTGATTTACACAGTAGTTAGCTTGGCAGTGATTTACACAGTAGTTGGCATGGCAGTGATTTACACAGTAGTTGGCATGGCAGTGATTTCATTCAGTGATTGACAGTGACATACGAATTATTTGATATGGTGCAGACATCCTAACCTCATATGTCTAATATGATTGGACATTTGTCTGGAGGGTCCATTCTCTGAACCTTTAAAGGTCAAAGGGTCACATCTTCAAGCATTCTATGGTGACACCAACTTCCTGATTCTAATTTTGTATTATTATCTTTATTATTCGTATTATTTGTATCTGTATTATGAGCATTAGGTGTGTGTTGAAGCTTCCTATGTAGTTATGTACCAATAGTTCTATTCGTCTTCTTCTAAGTTCAAGATTTCTCCACACAACTTATCAAGCTATAAAAGTTGGTAATTCCCAGACCGTTACATTGGACAGTTCAGTGTCCTAGTCATTGGACAGTTCAGAATCCTAGTCATTGGACAATTCAGACTAATAGTCATTGGACAGTTCAGACTCCTAGTCATTGGACAGTTCAGACTCCTAGTCATTGGACAGTTCAGACTCCTAGTCATTGGACAGTTCAGACTCCTAGTCATTGGACAGTTCAGACTCCTAGTCATGATTCTACGTGACGCGGATAAATTGATGTGATCCCTTGGATTCATTCTACATGATGTTTGTGTATGTGCTCCGTAATGAAAATCATTCCAGCAGTATAAAATCAATGTAATATTGGTTTGTGCTCATTGCAACTTCTCGTCAATACAAACATGAATGGAATCCTCAGTGAACATACTGCACACACTGTACACACTGTACACACTGCACACACTGCACACACTGTACACACTGCACATACTGCACACAATGTACACACTGCACACACTGTACATACTGTACATACTGCACACACTGCACACACTGTACGGCCGATGGATGCATGTTATGTTCACACTCAATATGCCTCACACATAAATGTCACCAAGCAGTTTGTGCTCCACAATCGTTTTTTTCCTGACGGCACACCTAGACCCTTCCCAATATTCAGCGGTGCACCACAATTAAAACTTAATGTAAAAATGTTTTTCTGCTGTTTACACGCCCACGGGGCTGTGCGAAAAAAAAGGGGAGTGGGGTCAAAGGGAGCACAATAAAAATGGAGGGGGGGGGCGAGACCAATATTTTCTATAGATATCACTCTTATAATGAACTAAACAGAGAGGGGGGGGGAGAGAGATCTTTGGCTGGTCTGCCCAGGACGACACATTGTATTATTGAATGTTTGTTCCATTTGAACTAATCTAGAGCGTCTTCACGTGCTTTGCGTCCCATTCAAGGCATTTTGCCGCGGCACACCTAACATCGCCTGGCGGCACACTTAGCATTGCCGCGCGGCACACTTAGCATTGCCGCGCGGCACACCTGTTGCGGAGCTCTGTCCCTAAATGCCCCATTAAGAAGCCTATGTGGTGGCATCACATCAATACACACAAGACTTAGACAACTGGTGAGCTCACTAATTACAGCCTAATCCAAACATCCACTCAGTCTTTCACCAGCTATTAATAAGGGCAGGGCCTGGCGAGCAGAGCCAATCGCGTGTGTCTCCAGGGACACCACATGATTGTTAGTGGACAAAAGACTTCATGGGCACCTTTCCCGTCCCGGCGAAATCATAGAGTACATTTTTTTTAGAAATTGTCGCTGTATGTACAAACTTGTCAAATCCATTTAACATCGATGAATAATAATTCACAGTAGCTCTAGTACACAGGTTCTCAAGTCTATGCATGTGACGACCATATTCATTTTTACGAAGCAAAGTGACCTTTCCAGGAACAATCGTTTTTGTAAAAAAGGACTTTTGTATGGGTTAAATTCTTGGAAAGGGAAACATTTTCAAACTTCCATCTCCCCTAATAATGTACTGGCAAACTGGCAACATATTTAATGCCATCAATCAAGCTGTCACTCAAACTTTAAGACACAGATTTTTTATATTTTTGTTTAAAAGGAAACGATTGAAAAAAAAAAAACAATGTTCCTTAGTCTACTGGTTCAGCCGGTGACCCGACGTAAATCCCTTCGCAAGCCCATGTGATGTCGCCGCCCATGGGCTGGAAACCTGTGCTCTACTACAGTGGTTCCAAAGCTGTGGTACGCGGACCCCTGGGCGTACAGGTCACACTTCTTGGGGATACGCAGAAATGCTATTGCTAATGGGCTGACACGGCACACGTTGTTTTACATCCGCTCACTGACAAGAAGCTAGATTTAGACACTTAGCGGTAGATCAACAGAACAAGTGGATCCACAAGAATAAGTTTCTAATAAAATTAATTATGAGAACACCGTATTTTTGTTTAGTCCGATGATAGCTTTCATTGATTTTTGTTCTCGTCTATGGCCAAGTATTAAAATGCAAAAAAAAAAAAATTAACACATGCTGGACTCGCTCTATGAACATATGCTAGATCCGGTCAATAAACATATGCTGGACTCAGTCAATGGACATATGCTGGACTCAGTCAATGGACATATGCTGGACCCGGTCAATAAACATATGCTAAACTCAGTCAATGGACATATGCTAGACCCGGTCAATAAACATATGCTGGACTCAGTCAATGGACATATGCTGGACCCGGTCAATAAACATATGCTGGACTCGTTTAATAAACATATCTTGGACTCGGTCTATGAACATACATAAAGTGGGCAAGAATTACGAGAGTACCGTTAAATAAAACCTTTATTTGATCCACTGTCTTGACAACAGTTAGAACTGGCACTGGTTCGAATCAAACTATGGAAGATAAAAAATGGATTAGCGAAAATCTTTAGTGCAAAATATCCTGCTCGGAAACACAACTAGGGTGTTCGGCCTATCTTGTTCAATGGAGGAATTATTGATATAAATATAACTATCTATGGCTAAAGATATAAAATAATCCTAGCAATACGTCACAAAGAGCATGTCAACAACCTTCTGTTACAAACCGAGAGTCAAACTCCACAGTGTGGCACGTCCATCCAACGACTCACAGAGAAACACAATGTTGGAGCTAGTCATGTCATGTCATGGACGGATCAAACCCAAACTGAATGTTTGTTCACGCTAAATATGTTTTGATACGTGAACAAGAATACTGGTTGTCATTCTAAGTTAAGACAACTATAATACTGTATACATTCTATGTTAAGACAACTATAAAACCCGTTACATTCTTTGTTAAGACAACTGTAATACCCGTTACATTCTATATGAAAACGACTATAAAACCCGTTACATTCTATGTTAAGACAACTGTAATACCCGTTACATTCTACATTAAAATGACTATAAAACTCGTTACATTCTATGTTAAGACAACTGTAATACCCGTTACATTCTAAATGAAAACGACTATAAAACTCGTTACATTCTATGTTAAGACAACTGTAATACCCGTTACATTCTAGATGAAAACGACTATAAAACCCGTTACATTCTATGTTAAGACAACTGTAATACCCGTTACATTCTACATTAAAACGACTATAAAACTCGTTACATTCTATGTTAAGACAACTGTAATACCCGTTACATTCTAAATGAAAACGACTATAAAACCCGTTATATTCTATGTTAAGACAACTGTAATACCCGTTACATTCTAAATGAAAGCGACTATAAAACTCGTTACATTCTATGTTAAGACAACTGTAATACCCGTTACATTCTACATTAAAATGACTATAAAACCCGTTACATTCTATGTTAAGATAACTGTAATACCCGTTACATTCTACATTAAAATGACTATAAAACCCGTTACAATCTATGTTAAGATAACTGTAATACCCGTTACATTCTACATTAAAATGACTATAAAACTCGTTACATTCTACATTAAAACGACTATAAAACCCGTTACATTCTATTTTAAGACAACTGTAATACCCGTTACATTCTACATTAAAACAACTATAAAACCCATAACATTATATGTTAAACGCTATCCCGTTCATGGTATTATATTCCCTAAAATGTAGTCGGGACATTTCTCCAACAACCAATCATCCAGCATTTAACAAGACACTTCCGGTTCCCTCCAGAGAAACCTGCTGCTATATGACCTGGGGTCAACACGCCCAAAGCAGATGCTCCACCACTGACCTCAAGTCCAGGTCGCCATCAGAGCAGAACAATATCAACACGTTTTTACAGGTACATGTGTAAAGAAATGTGGATGTGCCATTGATATTAAAATCCGGGATATGCGTCAGATGAAAGGGTTACTTCCTGGGATAAAAGGGTTACATCCTGGATGATAATTATGTTCAGATGTTTTCATCCACAAATTAATTCCTTCAATGTATTCATTGTTTTAAGGAATGGCACTAACGGTATATAGAGGAATTCTAATAGTGGTAGAGGGCCATGTTGGGGTTGTAGGGCCATGTTGGGGTTGTAGGGCCATGTTGGGGTTGTATGGCCATGTTGGGGTTGTAGGGCCATGTTGGGGTTGTAGGGCCATGTTGGGGGTGTAGGGGCATGTTTGGGTTGTAGGGGCATGTGGGGGTGGTGGGGCGGTGTGGGGGTGG
>CAXITT010000048.1:984454-1002389 GCA_964033795.1 Lymnaea stagnalis | reverse complement strand
GTGGGTGGGTGTGGGGGGGGGGGGAGAGGAGATCTGGATGGAAGTAGGATATGTGGATGACGGTAGGATATGTGGATGACGGTAGGATATGTGGATGGAGGGCGAGGGGACCTCTGGATGGAGGTAGGATTATCAGGATATCTGAATGGACGGAGAAAGGACTTCTGGTGGAGGTAGGATATTTGGATGGGGAAGGGGGGATCTGGATAGATGGATGGAGCGGAGGGAGGACATCTGGACGGCGGGAGAGGGGACATATGCAGAGGTCGTGAAGAGTGGTTAGGGGGCGCTCGCATACACAACCCGATACAGCTTCGGACCAGCCATTGAAACATTACATATATGAAGATAATTATGAGTAGAACATGCTGTTACACAATAGATGTATTGAGAGTACAACCGTGCTAGTTAAATACAAGGCTACATGCTTGTTTGCTGTTAGCCTATGATCACGTGACAGTGGCTGAACAAACAGAAGGATTGGATACAGATGTATTTATATATCCCTTGCTGGTATGCCTGCTTTCTAACATACGTTGAACACATCTATTTATGGGTTCCTACTTAGAAATTATGGACACATTAAATTGTGTCTGATAAAATAAGGACACATCAAATGGTGTCTGATAAAATAAGGACACATCAAATGGTGTCTGATAAAATAAGGACACATTAAATGGTGTCTGATAAAATAAGGACACATTAAATGGTGTCTGATAAAATAAGGACACATTAAATGGTGTCTGATAAAATAAGGACACATCAAATGGTGTCTGATAAAATAAGGACACATTAAAATGTGTCTGATAAAATAAGGACACATTAAATTGTGTCTGATAAAATAAGGACACATTAAATGGTGTCTGATAAAATAAGGACACATTAAATGGTGTCTAATAAAATAAGGACACATTAAATTGTGTCTGATAAAATAAGGACACATCAAATGGTGTCTGATAAAATAAGGACACATTAAATTGTGTCTGATAAAATAAGGACACATTAAATGGTGTCTGATAAAATAAGGACACATTAAATGGTGTCTGATAAAATAAGGACACATTAAATGGTGTCTGATAAAATAAGGACACATTAAATGGTGTCTGATAAAATAAGGACACATTAAATGGTGTCTGATAAAATAAGGACACATTAAATGGTGTCTGATAAAATAAGGACACATTAAATGGTGTCTGATAAAATAAGGACACATCAAATGGTGTCTGATAAAATAAGGACACATTAAATGGTGTCTGATAAAATAAGGACACATTAAATGGTGTCTGATAAAATAAGGACACATTAAATGGTGTCTGATAAAATAAGGACACGTCAAATGGTGTCTGATAAAATAAGGACACATTAAATGGTGTCTGATAAAATAAGGACACATTAAATGGTGTCTGATAAAATAAGGACACATTAAATGGTGTCTGATATAATAAGGACACATTAAATGGTGTCTGATAAAATAAGGACACATCAAATGGTGTCTGATAAAATAAGGACACATTAAATTGTGTCTGATAAAATAAGAATACATTAAATTGTGTCTGATAAAATAAGGACACATTAAATTGTGTCTGATAAAATAAGGACACATTAAATTGTGTCTGATAAAATAAGGACACATTAAATTGTGTCTGATAAAATAAGGACACATTAAATGATGTCTGATAAAATAAGGACACATTAAATGGTGTCTGATAAAATAAGGACACATCAAATGGTGTCTGAGAAAATAAATGTGTCCTTAATTATATTTTAAATGCTAGTTCACCATTGTCACGTTAATTTAACCATGTCGCATTTAAACAAAAAAACGGAAATACTGTAAACAATCGCATCTCTAAAACACATTTTTTTTTTAAATATGTACGATTTGGGAACCTCTGGTTTAAAAGCAGAGCTTCAGATATTGATTTTATGTTAACTCATAAATTTGACAACAGCAAACCAATGATGAAAGCAGGCAGGAGGACCAAGTCAGGCCTAACATAAAAGGAAAAGATGCAACACAGGAGACAAAGATACCAACAACAAACAGACATTTAAACATGTGAGTCAATGTCTGAACCCAGTTTGTAGCTGTACTACAACTAAAACTGAACCCATGTTTGTAGCTGTGCAACAACAACTAAAACTGAACCCATGTTTGTAGCTGTGCAACAACAACTAAAACTGAATCCATGTTTGTAGCTGTGCAACAACAACTAAAACTGAACCCATGTTTGTAGCTGTGCAACAACAACTAAAACTGAACCCATGTTTGTAGCTGTGCAACAACAACTAAAACTGAACCCATGTTTGTAGCTGTGCAACAACAACTAAAACTGATCTTCAAAAAAAGCTGTAAAGAGTCAACACGAGTAACCAAAGATACTTTTTTTTTTTAAAAATAGAAGTAAGTCTCAGGTAAGGGATCGAATGTTAAACTGTTAAATAAGCAACACATGCATTATATGACTAAGTTGTAGTTAGTAACAGAGCCTTTTGCAATCAATAAAATAATGAACGCCTCTTTTATCTCTGAAATAAGGCCTGGGCATTTCGATGGCACACACAACTGAATCATAGGAAGAACGGAGCAGGATAAATGAAAGAGTTAAGCTACATCAACATGCCCAGAAAGCGGTTAAATGAGATCTCAGGTTGGGCCACATCCAATAAAGTGTGCGGGGCAGGTACAGGGTGGTGAGTTACTGACCATTCTGATATAATTTTCTAGCTGGGCGTTGACGACACTAAGTGTTTTAATATCCCAGTCCTCCTCTCGGTCGTGGTACGTGTCATAGTGAAACTTCCATCGGGGCAGCCTGGCTGTGGCCATGACAGTGCGGTGGATGTCTGTTCCTGTGGCAATAGTTAGCATTACGCACACTCAGTGCCAGTGTTGTCAGATTGCAGAGTTAATTGGTCTTTAAGGCACAACGCATACCAAAAATATATCTGATTCATTTGATGGCTTGGCCCTTGCTGGACACAATGCTTTAATGGCACCGAAATTCTCTTCAGTAAACATTCTAGCTTTATTCCCTTTTTTTTTTTTTTAATTTCAATCGTGCATTTACATTTGCACAAAAAAGCCTGATCCTGATACTCCTATCATTGGCTGTCTCCAATCTCGGCAAACAAAAATTAACTAATAATTTATAGAAATATAGACTATAGAGTTGATGATACTGCTATCATTGGCTGTCTCCAATCTCGGCAAACAAAAATTAACTAACAATTTATAGAAATATAGACTATAGAGTTGATGATACTGCTATCAGTACCGGCAGTTCCAACATTGCCAGGCCTAACACTGACACATAATTTATAGAAATATAGAGTTGATGATACTGCTATCAGTACTGGCAGTTCCAACATTGGCGGGCCTAACACTAACACATAATTTATTGAGGTGATGACACATTTATTGCTATCAGTACTTGCAGTTCAAGCATTGCTGGGCCAAACCGGCCTAACACATGTAATGGTGCCCTGAGGATGGCTGAGAAACTTTACTCAAACTTTTACAAATACTGAGAAATCAAATAATGAATTTATGTAAAACACGTTTCTAACATAATATAAATATAACTACCACACCTTGCCTTAACTTCACCTAACGTTTATATTTACGGTAGATCACAACTTAATGCTAAAATCGGTCATTTGGCTGGAACTGCTCACTAACATCAACGTGTTTAGGTTTATAAATGGGAAAAAATAAATATTATCTTTAATATAACCTGGTACTTTTAAGTCACACTAAGCCGATACTATATAATTATATTATAAATATAATTTAATGACAAAGAGTAAGAGTAAATAGTTAGTTTTAGTAAGAGTAAGATTCCCAGTTACAAAACAGCTATAATCATTAATTATTATCAATATTTTTTAAGTAATAGACAACGCCGACTTTCGAATGTTATTGTTGAAACGAAAACACGGCCTTCTAATACTAAGTAGTTACAGCAAGTAACGTACGACGGAATGCCATTTCACTGCCTTACATCTCAATGGCCTTAGGCATACAAATGTAAACAAATGACCACGCTTTGAAAAGCGGTCAGATGACCATCATTGAATCCCTTAAAATAGTTTCACACATGACTGAGTTCCGGAAGAATTGACATACACAGATTCCTACCTCGCCACCGAAATACCTCCTCCCTCCTTCTAACATCTTCTTTGAGACAATTTCAAGGTGTGTTCTTCCTGTCTAACTTGGACGGGCAGGTGAAAATACACAGGTAGGCCAAAATGGCCGCCAAAGCAAAGGGAATGAATGGAGTCACATGACCTGATTCCTTGCTTTCAGCAGAAGATAATAATCGAAAATCGCCGAGTTTTGATTGGTTGAAGGGACGTCACCAGCCAATGGAAATTGTGACTAATAAAACAATTTAAGGAATGGCCCTCTGCAATTTGTTTAGTATTTAAATGTAGATGCGGACACAGGCACGCCCTGTTACACACACATCTCATTAGCAAAGTCTTATGATGAAACGAAACTGTTGAAACCAAATCTGTAGGCGGATGATACATGTTTTTCGTATTAAAAATGTAAAAAAATATCGAGTTTAATGCAAAAGTAACGTTATTTTAAATGATACTTTTGTAGAAATACAAAATTAAGCCTGTGAATGTGAAGATTTATATGGGGTCATGACTTTTAAAATAAGAAACTGTAAACAATGTAAGAATGATCATTATAAAGGAGCTTACAATATGCGAGTTGAACTTGAATATGTTGACAGATCTAAACATATATTTTGTGAGTTACCTCTATGAAAGTCGACCAAGCAGTTACCTCTATGAAAGTCGACCAAGCAGTTACCTCTATGAAAGTCGACCAAGCAGTTACCTCTATGAAAGTCGACCAAGCAGTTACCTATTTTCCCTATTTCTTTCTCGGGATGGAAAACGAGGGTTACTTGAAATTGTAGATTTGAATGTGCACGTGTGTGTGTGGGTGTGTGTGGGTCAGAAATCACATGTGATTTCAATTGCTAAAAATTTTAATCAAATAATCTCCAAAATTCACAAACATTTAAAAATGACATATTCCTAAATTTAATCTTATAAGGTAATCTATAACTTATAACACAAATATCATCGACCTTTTAACAACCCCTTAACATAAATATTCGGTCTACTGATCCTAAATCCCGTTAATGTTGACTGCAAGCCTACTGTAACCTACTTTCTGTTCACTAATACCTGTGCAGGTGGCCACATTGAGGCACTACTGCCTACCTATCTGAGGCTGAGGGCTCACTAAAATATGGTGACATCGCCAGTAAAGCGATGGTCCGGACACATGGGGAATAGACTGAAACAATGTGGTGTTAAATTTATGTTGACATCTGGTCAACAGTTCACACAGAGGATAGTTGGTGAATACAATGACAATATGAAAACGTCTTGAATCAAGGAATGGGTTTGAGAAACCGGGGACATTATAAACCTATGGGGTCATTGTAAACTTACGGGGACATTCTAAACTTACGGGGACATTGTTAACTGACGGGAGACAATCCAAACCGAGCAGACTTGACTGTGACACGCAGTGTCCATGAACAAATCAAAAAGTCAACGACAGTAAAACTAAAACCTGCCATCTTGCATCATTGCATTCTTTAATGGCAGCTTCATAGAAATATTAAGCCCCGACGACCCTCTCGGGTGCCACGATCCACAGTTTGAGCACCACTATATTAATAAATCCAACTGCCATAAATCTCTACAGCAAGGGTTCTGATCCCGGGGGTGGGGGCGCCCATACTGATACATTTAGGGGATTGGGGTGGGGGCACCCATACTGATACATTTAGGGGATTGGGGTGGGGCGCCCATACTGATACATTTAGGGGATTGGGGTGGGGGCACCCATACTGATACATTTAGGGGATGGGGTGGGGCGCCCATACTGATACATTTAGGGGATTGGGGTGGGGCGCCCATACTGATACATTTAGGGGATTGGGGTGGGGGCACCCATACTGATACATTTAGGGGATTGGGGTGGGGCTCCCATACTGATACATTTAGGGGATTGGGTGGGGCGCCCATACTGATACATTTAAGGGATTGGGGTGGGGCGCCCATACTGATACATTTAAGGGATTGTGTCACAGATCGGTTGTTACGGTTGTTACGGAGGAGGGCTCCGGTCCTGACTTATCACGAACTGTGTTGACTAAGTTGTGTTCAGTACAGGACCGCTCCTCTCTGTGATTTCTTTGGTGGGTGTCTAGGTGTTGAGACAGACAAAAGCACAACGTAGACTTGGACGAAATGCAACAACTCAAACTCCAGGTGTCCAACGATAATGAAAGTGCGTTTATTCCTAAGATATAAGTTCTTCTAGTCATCTGTCGTCTCCTGATCTCTAGCAACTATTCCCTAACAACTGCTCAAGTCTATCGTAGCTCTTTTCTCTCTCTTCCTCAAAGATGTCGTACCTCTGTTCCCTCTCCCTCAACTAACTTAACTCAGTGAAAGCTCCCTCTTATATGTGATTCTCTACCCCCATTGGTGGTCCAGGAATGCTATCTATAAACACACCCCTGCCCCCTAATTTCCAGTCAATTAGAACTTCCCATTGTAAATCCAAAAGTTATCATGCCAAGTCTGGAAGGCCCGAACATTTGGGGTGGGGCGCACATACTGATACATTTAAGGGATTGGGGGTGGGGCGGGGCGCACATACTGATACATTTAGGGGATTGGGGATGGGGCGGGGCGCACATACTGATACATTTAGTAGATTTGGGGTGGGGCGCACATACTGATACATTTAGGGGATTTGGGGTGGGGGGCGCCCATACTGATACATTTAGGGGATTTGGGGTGGGGCGGGGCGCACATACTGATACATTTAGGGGATTATAAAACGGTTTCGGTGAAGGAGTGGGGAGCGCATTTTTTATTTTCAATGAGGACTGGTGAGTACATTTTTATTAAATTATCAAGGAGGAGTGGGGAGTATATCTTTATTTTCAAAATATATAAACTCCTCTTGTACAACATCTCATAGTTGAGTGTTCTGTAAACAATTTTAATGTACCTGAGACATACAATAACACACCCTTACTGGAAGCCTTCACTGTCGCGCTAACCAGGCGGTAGAAGCCCTTTATGCTATTGTCTGTCCTGGCTCTCACCTGTCTGTGGCTCTCGAGGGACTCACCTGTCTGTGGCTCTCGAGGGACTCACCTGTCTGTGGTTGTCGTGGGAATCACTTACATCTACAGCTGTCGTGGAGTCGGCAGTCTATGGCTGTCGTGGGAATCACCTGACCATGGATGTCGTGGGAGTCACTTACATCTATAGCTGTCGTGGGGTAAGCTGTCTATGGCTGTCGTGGGGTCAGCTGTCTATGGCTGTCGTGGGGTCAGCTGTCTATGGCTGTCGTGGGGTCAGCTGTCTATGGCTGTCGTGGGGTCAGCTGTCTATGGCTGTCGTGGGAATCACCTGACCGTGGATGTCGTCGTGGGAACCCACGGGGTACGTGACTTGTTTTGGGGAACTGTACTTAATGGATTCGGGAATACATTTAGGACATGACTGGGAATTTCAGATTGACAACCTCCTAGTTGAAATGTAGGGTTGGCATGATAAGCTCAGATTGACAACCTCCTAGTTGAAATGTAGGGTTGGCATGATAAGCTCAGATTGACAACCTCCTAGTTGAAATGTAAGGTTGGTATGATAAGCTCAGATTGACAAACTCCTTGTTGAAATGTAGGGTTGGCATGATAAGCTCATATTGACAACCTTCTTATTGAAATGTAGGGTTGGCATGATAAGCTCAGATTGACAACCTTTTTATTGAAATGTAGGGTTGGCATTATAAGCAACTATGTTCCATAAAGTTTTGACCCCCCCCCCCCACACACTCTCCACTCTATATTTGACAATGAGTCATGTTGCCCTAAAATGCTGTATAGAGAAGTTTTATCACGACTTCTAGAGCCCTATGTTTGATGAGCCAGTGGAACCAATGGTGAGTCTCAGGCACTCAATGTCAGTCACTGACACTCGCTGTGAACCAATGGTGAGTCACTGGGACTAACTGTGAACCAATGGTGAGTCACTGGGACTCACTGTGAACCATTGGTGAGTCACTGGGACTCTGTGGACATTGCTATAGAATCAGGGAAAGCGCTAGTCCACACCACCAACACCCCACCCACCCCAACCCATCTCCCAACGTCCTCAACCATGAATAGAACGATTAAATTGAGCCCCTGGCTGTCGGTCTGTCACTGACAGACACTATGTGAACCGTATTCCTCCACCATCGCCATACCATCTTCTCTTTGACACAAGCTCTAATCATAATAGCATCTGAGTCAGAACTGGAGATGTTGCGCTAGTGGTGGCGTTGGGAAAAAAAAAAGGGGGGGGGGGGTATTTGGAGTTTATTGGACAGCCTGGTCCAGTGGTGTTATGGGACGGTGCACACCAAGGGGCATTACTTGGCATCCTCATTCCGTCTAATAAATCACACGATTCCATTTTGCGATGTAAAAAAAAACAACAACAAAGCATTACTTTCTTTACCATCTCGGCCTCACTTTAAAAAAAAATAGTTTTTAACTTCATTATAAATTTTAGCAGCAATAAAAAAAAAAATTAACATTTCTTAACCAAGGCACCCATGAGATGTAATTTCAAAAAAAAATTATTTCAATATATTTGGCATTTAAACATAAGTTCTTGAAAAGTAACATGGTTTCAACAATGATGGTACCTCTCAACTTCAAACATTCAACAGTCGTGGTATCTCTCAACTGTTAACATTCAACAAATGTGGTCTCTCTCAACTACTAACATTCAACAGTAGTGGTCTCTCTCAAATGTTAACATTCAACAAATGTGGTCTCTCTCAACTGTTAACATTCAACAGTCGTGGGCTCTCTCACAAATGTTGAAATTCAACAAACGCGGTCTCTCTCAAATGCAAACACTTATTAACAAATGTGGCCTCTCAACTATTAACATTCGACAAATGTGGTCTCTCTCAACTGCAAACACTTATTAACAAATGTGGCCTCTCAACAACTAACATTCGACAAATGTGGTCTCTCTCAACTGCTAACATTCGTCAAATGTGGTCTCTCTCAACTGCAAACACTTATTAACAAATGTGGCCTCTCAACTATTAACATTCGACAAATGTGGTCTCTTTCAACTACTAACATTCGACAAATGTGGTCTCTCTCAACTGCAAACACTTATCAACAAATGTGGCCTCTCAACTATTAACATTCGACAAATGTGGTCTCTTTCAACTACTAACATTCGACAAATGTGGTCTCTCTCAACTGCAAACACTTATTAACAAATGTGGCCTCTCAACTACTAACATTCGACAAATGTGGTCTCTTTCAACTAGTAACATTCGACAAATGTGGTCTCTCTCAACTGCAAACACTTATTAACAAATGTGGCCTCTCAACTACTAACATTCGACAAATGTGGTCTCTTTCAACTACTAACATTCGACAAATGTGCTCTCTCTCAACTACTAACATTCAACAAATGTGGCCTCTCTCAACTGCAACACTTATTAACAAATGTGGTCTCTCTGAACTGCAAACACTTATTAACAAATGTGGCCTCTCAACTACTAACATTCGACAAATGTGGTCTCTCTCAACTACTAACATTCGACAAATGTGGTCTCTCTCAACTGCAAACACTTATTAACAAATGTGGCCTCTCAACTACTAACATTCGACAAATGTGGTCTCTTTCAACTACTAACATTCGACAAATGTGGTCTCTCTCAACTACTAACATTCGACAAATGTGGTCTCTCTCAACTGCAAACACTTTTTAAATCGGCCAACAAATTATTTATAGTTAAAAGTCAAAATGATTAACTTTTCCTGCAATAAAAATTCCTGTAGCTTATTAAATTCTAGGCTACGCGGCCCGTCCTAGCAATTCATTAAGAGTGCCACTCACCCGGAAGTTGTTTGTCACAACAGCGCAATGAGACATTCCCAATCCTGAAGGCAGGCCTTTCTTGGCTGGCTCACAATGCCAGCACCAGTGGGTATGATTAGAGACGTTATTCCAGACACTCCAATGTTTGGCTCCAGCTTAACTCAGGAGAACTAACAGTAACAGAGTAAGAACGACAGGCAAAGGTTGATCTAACTGTAATAGTGTATCCAGTCTGCCGATACAATGTACACCGTGAAATGTTTCTGAACAATGAGATAGATGTACCAAGGTGGAGACGTTCAAGTAATCTAATAACGTCATATGACGTCATAGGACGTGCAATTTGATGACGTCATTTCGACAACATTAAAAGCACAGTTCCTAGAGACTTTATGGTGATCACATCAACTTAACGTATGGTATTCCAGAAGAGTCAATAATATTTACAAACTGTACAGTCGTTAACCTTGCCTCTGACTTCATGTTAAAACAACTCACACAATTCCAATAAAATAACACAATTCTGTACACACTCAATACTAAAGATTATCATTATTTTGATGATCAGCTGTCCACTAACCAGCAGCACGAACCATCTGTACAAAAATACTACGATTCTGAGAAAGAATCCAGTAGTGGAATATTCGTTCTGGGACAGTGACCCACGCTGTACATGGAACTTGTTTCTCCTGCCTTAACCACCACATACCTCGCTAGTTTATTGCCTTCATATTTTACTTTTTATTTTTTTAGTTCAATCTATTTTTACCGCAGTGCGTCCCGCTACAGAAAGTTGCCCCCCCCCCCCAACCCTCGTTCCCGCTGAACAATGCGCTTGTCCTCTGCCCTCTACCCCTACCTGTTGGACCCCCCCCCCCTGTTTAGATGTCCTCTGGTTTAGGGCCACCCCTTCTCACCCCTCTACCACTACCTGTTGGACCCCCCCTGTTTAGATGTCCTGTGGTTTAGGGCCACCCCTTCTCTCCCGCTCCTCGTTGGGTACATGGACTATACAAGATTCAAGGAATGCCTGGGAAGCATTTAGTCTCGAGGTCGGTGGCACAGGGGGGGGGGGGAGAGAGAGAGGTCACGTGAGTCTACTTCACAACTGCGGGGCATCGCCACTAACGGTCCCAAGAGGTGGGGACGCGATAACCTACGCTCACTCAATGGGAACACCATAGCTATTTCAATTGTCCCCCAGAGAGAAGGGGAGGGAGGGGGGGGCAGTGAATCCTATTAAAGATCCTAGTGACTGTAGGCTGTTATTTGACACTACTGTAGTGGTTGTCTGTGTTGACATGTTAGGCCCCAGTTGGTGTAGAGCATCTCCACAATCACAATGTTATCAGAGTACGATTGATGTAGCGTTGTTTTTGTGATAACCTCAGGAGTATCGTGTTGTATCTTTCGTGTGATTAGATAGCAGAATGGTGATGACATCATGTGTTGTCTTGTCTAGCCTCACTTCATTGCATGCTAGTTGACCTATGGGCTGTACGTCATCGTGTAAGAGAAGCATATTGAACTCATGGTCCATGCCAACATTTGTTGAAAGATAATTTAGTTGTCCTAGTCCTAAACTAATTTCATTATTTCCTATATTTTTCTTCAAATTATAACCTTTTTAGAAGCAAGAAAGTAAACACTACCCATTATTTCAAACTATTGAATTTGTTGAAAGTAAACACTACCCATTATTTCAAACTATTGAATTTGTAGAAAGTAAACACTATACATTATTTCAAACTATTGAATTTGTTGAAAGTAAACACTACACATTATTTAAAACTATTGAATTTGTTGAAAGTAAACACTACCCATTATTTCAAACTATTGAATTTGTAGAAAGTAAACACTACACATTATTTCAAACTATTGAATTTGTTGAAAGTAAACACTACCCATTATTTCAAACTATTGAATTTGTAGAAAGTAAACACTACACATTATTTCAAACTATTGAATTTGTTGAAAGTAAACACTACACATTATTTCAAACTATTGAATTTGTTGAAAGTAAACACTACACATTATTTCAAACTATTGAATTTGTTATCAAAGGTAAAAGGGCCCGTAACCGCTGGTCCTTTATATATATATATATTATATTTCCTCAATCAGTCTGAATAAATAGTAGAACCTATTGTGTCTCAGATGGGTCGTAGTCTTTGACATTCTGAGCTATATTTTCTATCAGCGGCTAAGAGCTGTCTCACTTGGCCAGTGCCGTCTTAAGCTGGACCAGGGCCCCACGCTTGTCGGGGGCCCCATGTTTCAAGGAGACTCACTCTTATAGAGGCATCATGCTTTACATTTTTTAAATGAATATTGAACTATTTTTTACAATTTTATTGGATTTAAAATTCCATATTTCCCAATTTCAACCCAAGACATATATCAGCACATTCCTTAATAAATATTATAAATGCGAATCAAAGTTGGATAAGATTACAACTTTTAAAGGGGAACAACTCTCGTCAACAAGTTTTACTCTTCAGATATGAATGTATAAAAAAAAAAATAATAAGGGGGTAAAAATCAGCTTCGCAATACAATGGGCCACCCCGACTGAAGTAAACGTTCACCCTGTGCCAAGCACCCGTTCGGCGCCCCTTCCCTGTCCCTCCCTGTATGATCCATGAGTTCTGAGTACTCTTTCAGCTTTGCGCTTGCGATTTTGCGCCCCGGAAAGCTTTTTGTTCCCCATATTCTTTCTGCTGAAATAATTTTAAGAGGGACAAGGCAATACGGTATCAATACATTTTTCACGCCCTTTCGGTTGATCCCAACCCCAGTGCTAGTATAAAAATTTCAGAATGCAACTTTCATTGTAAGAAAACTCATTGTATGAAAACTCATTGTATGAAAAGCGATTGTACGAACAGTTAGAATACCGTTTCTCGACCCCGGGGGCCCAAGGCTCACACTTCACTATAGTAAACTAAGGGAATTTAAATATTCACTAGGCGCCCCGGAGCCCTGTGCGGGGGGTCTCCTATGTTGTTAAGACCGCCTTGCACTTGGGTCGTTTTCTTTGACATTCTGAGATATTTTTACTATCAGTGGCTAGGGGCTGACTCTTGACATCTTTAACTACGTCCATTAAGTCTATACAATGGACGCCAGCTAATGTTTGACCCTTTGATTAGAGTTTACATGGAACTGTTGTGTTGAGACAATTAACACGGAGGTCAGATTGAAACTGCTGGCGATTAGCTTGAATCCCATGTATCTGCCTTGTAACGTGAGATCCGATCATGTTATCAGGAAACAGCAGGTGATTGACTGGCTAGATCTCTGGGCGGATTATGAGATGGGACTCAAGGAGACAGATTACCTCAATGTTTACATTGGACGTACGGTCTATTTATTTACTTCTACAGCTTGTCCTGGGCAGTGGCCAAGTCAGTTTGCTTTTGAAAATACGTGGTGGTGGTTTTGTTTTTTGTTGTTTTTTTTTTGTTGTTGTTTTTTTTTTTTTTGGGGGGGGGGGGGGGTTAAGGGGGTAATCATTCCCTCGTTACCTTGTTTCTAAGGGTCATAGTTTTAGCACTGTGTTGTGTTGAGTGGCTGGATGGCTGTGTGACTGGTTGGCTGTGTGACTGGTTGGCTGTGTGACTGGTTGGCTGTGTGACTGGTTGGCTGTGTGACTGGTTGGCTGTGTGATTGGATGGTTTTGTGGTTTAAACTGAGTTAATTTCAGTTTTATGGATTTGAGTTCTATCTCCAGCAAAAAGACTAGACTAGCAAAATACATCAGCAGCGCCCAGGGTGGATGGGACTCGCTAAACTTGGATGAGAACACATCTAAAGATGTGACTCACTAACCTTGGAAGGCAACTCCCGAAAACAGTATTCTGAAAGCAGTATTCTGAAAGCAGTATTCGACTTTTGGTAAACCAGGCATCAAATCGTATTCGAATTTAAGTAAATATCGAATAAAAGTGGAGGGGGGGGGGAAGGCATCTAAATTATTATTACTTGTATTAGATATATTGTCGTACTATTTGTAACATATTTATCTTCATTTAAAACAACTCCAGTGTCACAACCTTAACCGGAAATGTGTATGAAGTGTCGGAACAATAAAATTGTTCTATCAGACTTTTCCCATTACATTAACATTGTTCTATCAGACTTTTCCCACAAAATTAACATTGCTCTATCAGACTTTTCCCACAACATTAACTTTGTTCTATCAGACTTTTCCCAGAACATTAACATTGTTTTATCAGACTTTTCCCAGAACATTAACATTGTTCTATCAGACATTTCCCAGAACATTAACATTGTTCTATCAGACATTTCCCATTACATTAACATTGTTCTATCAGACTTTTCCCATAACATAAACATTGTTCTATCAGTTTTTCCCACAACATTAACATTGTTCTATCAGACATTTCCCAGAACATTAACATTGTTCTATCAGACATTTCCCAGAACATTAAAATTGTTCTATCAGACATTTCCCACAACAGTAACATTGTTCTATCAGACTTTTCCCAGAATATTAACACTGTTCTAACATACTTTTAAGTCGTAATTCGAACAAGTTAATCTCCGAGCTCGGTGCCTCGACTATTTCCCCATAACTATTACCAGTTGATGACGTCATTGTCTCGCTAATGTCCATCCTACAATGTCATTGAATAAGCTTACAACGCCTGCGGTGGGTATGTTAGCGCGGGGCAACAATTATTCAGTTTATATCAACATCAAAAGCTTCCCCGAAAATAAGCCTATCAGCTTAAACGGGAACTGACCAATGTCTAGTCGCCGTGACCAACAGCTCAACCCCTTGCCCGAGCAGGTGCCCAGTTATCTTGTGACCAAGATAGCACCAGTACACCAGAGGGGGCATTTGATGAAGCCCCATTAACCCATCCTGACCCAGACCACGTATCTGATTAAACCAATTAAGACCGCAGACGTACCAACTGTAAATCGTGAGTGGTGGGAGATTTGAGGAGTGGAAGTCTGGCAAAGGTTCAAAGTTGAAGGAAACCAAACAGTTGTTTTTAATAGAGTTTTTTAAAAGAAATGTGAAGACATATATGACGTCATCATATTGGGAACGCTATAGACTTTGATAACGTGGTAATATTGAATAGAAATAAAGGTGCCAAGACAAATATGGCATCACCACTGGGAACTTTATAGAATAAAGACTTTGATAACGTGGTAATATTGAATAGAAATAAAGGTGCCAAGACAAATATGGCATCACCACTGGGAACTTTATAGAATAAAGACTTTGATAACGTGGTAATATTGAATAGAAATAAAGGTGCCAAGACAAATATGGCATCACCACTGGGAACTTTATAGAATAAAGACTTTGATAACGTGGTTATATTGAATAGAAATAAGCAGCCAAGACAAATATAACACAATTGGGAACTATATAGACTTTGATAACATGGTAATATTGAATAGAAATAAGGTTCCAAGACAAATATAACACAATTGGGAACTATATAGACTTTGATAACATGGTAATATTGAATAGAAATAAGGTTCCAAGACAAATATAACACTATTGGGAACTATATAGACGTTTTAACATGGTAAAATAACGTGGTAATATTGAATAGAAATAAAGGTGCCGAGACAAATAGAGCATCACCATTGCAAACTATATAGACTTTGATAACGTGGTAATATAAAGAGACAACGAAAAAAGATGAGTCTGGAGTCTCAGGGCCAATATGGATTGACGGCTATGATGAAGTTAAACATATTTTAAAATATACTTTTAAATTACTGGTACAGTGTATTATATTCAGAGGCGGAAACATGGGAGGTAGAGGAGATGGCTAACGTAGATAATGTAAAGTTGAAGATAATGCAAAATAAACTTTCCCACCACATTAAGTACAAAGTATAGAGCAGTGGTTCACAAATTGAGAATTCCCGTGCGCTTCTAAGCCCCCCCGCCCACCCCCCACCACCAACACCAAACTTGTAAACTACTCCTAAACACCATTTCTTAGTAAGACATAGAGAGTACGCTCCCATTTAACTGTATTCTAAAAAGGGCTCCGCGAGTGAAAGATGGGAACCACTGATATATTTGTGAAAAATAAATTTTAAAGACATGAGATTGCACCATTTGACACCAAGTTCTAGCCCCATTAGACACCAAGTTCTAGCAAAAGTAGACACCAAGTTCTAGCAAAATTAGACACGAAGTTCTAGCACCATTTGACACCAAGATCTAGCACCATTAGACACCAAGTTCTAGCACCATTTGACACCAAATTCTAGCACCATTTGACATCAACTTCTAGCACCATTAGACACCAAGTTCTAGCACCATTAGACACCAAGTTCTAGCACCATTAGACACCAAGTTCTAGCACCATTTGACATCAAGATCTAGCATCATTAGACACCAAGTTCTAGCACCATTTGACACCAAATTCTAGCACCATTTGACATCAACTTCTAGCACCATTAGACACCAAGTTCTAGCACCATTAGACACCAAGTTCTAGCACCATTAGACACCAAGTTCTAGCACCATTTGACACCAAGTTCTAGCACCATTTGACACAAAGTTTGGCACCATTTGACACAAAGTTCTAGCACCATTTGACACCAAGTTCTAGCACTATTAGACATCAAGTTCTAGCACCATTAGACACCACGTTCTAGCACCATTGACACCAAGTTCTAGCACCATTTGACACCAAGTTCTAGCACCATTTGACACCAAGTTCTAGCACCATTAGACACCAAGTTCTAGCACCATTTGACACCAAGTTCTAGCACCATTCGACACCAAGTTCTAAGGAATGACACTTAGAAACTGATTTATGAAATGTAAAAAGAAAAGCAACAATAACTATACAAGGACGCATTGGAAAAGAATAAATCATTGAGACAAATAATCTGAGCACTGTAAATTCGTGTGGATTTTACATGACACATTGTGTCATTCTAACAAGTCCAGTCTTTTCTTATGGTCCTTATTCTGGTCTGCCACATTTATCCTCCAAACACTCACACCCTGTAGTTCTTCTCATGCGCGGCACGACTGCACGAATGGACGCGTTGTATTGCCATGATGTGTAAACGTTGTTAGCGTGACTGCTACGTCCCTGCTTGTCAGCGCCTTTCGACTACCCCGCACTCAGCTAGGTACACGTTTCAATGCTAATACTCATAGAGGTCTGTGGAGGAATCTTCGTGGTACTGCATATTGGAATAGTTAGTTAGTTAGTTAGTTAGCGGGTCGGTCAGTTGTCTCGAGATTATTTGGATGTGTTGGTTAACGAGAAACAAGATCAAAACAGAGGCGACGAGGTGTTCCACAAAACGATGATATCAAGCGACACCCACATAGACGGGCGGAAGATCCGACCCTGACATTGAATACAGCCACTTAAAGGTAAACAAAGCAAGGCCTTGACCACCCTAGCTCGGACGGACAAAAGCCTGGGACACATGCGTCAACACCCACCCCCTCCCCCTTTCGCCTCCACGCACCGACTGCCCACTAACCATTGAAGAAGACAGGGACCTTAGAAGTTAGGACCAGGTCAATAACGATGACTGTCTCTTGTCTGGGAAAACTGTCGGAGTTTGCTAACAGCCGCAAAGCTAAGTGGGGCGCCGCCGCGAGACGTCTCACCCAAAAATCTCTCATTTGCATTGTCCAATCTTCACCGCTGTTATGCTAATGGGTCGCCGCGAAGCTGTTACATGCTTTTCTAAGGTGCTCAAATAATGGCCCAGAAAAAATGTGTATACAGAAACTCGATTGCAGCGGTTTGGGCTGTTCAAACGGAGACGGGGAGCGATGGTCGCAACAACGCTTCAACAAGTGAATGGGACTTCTGGTGGAAGAGGTGGGGGAAGAGGTCTACAGTAGCGCCCATTCAATTTAAATTTAACTGTTCTTTTTTTTTTTACCTTTTGTGTTTGTGCGGGGGGGGGGGGGGTAGGGGATAAGGGGGGGGGAGTTTCTTCA
>CAXITT010000048.1:966132-977416 GCA_964033795.1 Lymnaea stagnalis | reverse complement strand
GGGGGGGGGGGGGGGGGGGGGGGGGGGGGGGGGGGGGGGGGGGGGGGGGGGGGGCTAGAAATGTGGCCCGACTGATCAGTCTCAAATGCGGATGTTAAAAAAACTGAGAATTTGGTATCGAAGCCACTAACACACAGCAATATTGTGTTGGCCATCTAACACGACCTAACGCAATATATATAAGAATGAGCTAGAATCACATAACACCAAAAGGGAGATATGATTTAAGTACGTTCGGATTCCTAAAAACAATCATAGTTATTTGTAATTTTACGTAAATCGAATAAATTCTAATGCGCAAAAAATATTTCAAATCCGCTTTTATTTTACTAAACGTTTCAGTATTATTATTATAAATTACAAATACATTTAAAGTATCAGCTAAGGAACTATTTTAAGCATTTTATGTGTGTTTAAAAGTTATGAAAAAAAAATCATGATCAAATAATTACACTGTAATCACATTTATCGGGAAAACCCAAACATCGGTCGTTTTTAGTGCGTCTTTTAGTGCGCTGATAACATTGCGAAATAAAATTTTAAATTAATTTGTTCTAAATAATAACGCAAATGACGTCATAGAGCGAATAGCTTATTTCTCCAAAACGCTTAGATTTCTTTAAATTTAATAACCGCGAGTGACAAAACTGATAATGTATTTTCCCTTCATAAAAGTAAAATTAATAAATACAATTGTTTGCTTTTTAAATTGTTAATAAAACACACACACATTTATGCTGTGTATATTAAAATTAAAAAGTTTTGCCTATTTTCATTCCAAAAATATACATTTATTAAAATTATAACGTAATAAAAACTAACCTTTAAATATAATTCTAATAAGAAAATGGTGTTTAAGTCAAACAGTGCAGCGCAACTCCATAGCCAAATAGCATTGACTAATCCACTTAGAACTAAAACAAAAAAGAGCGAACAATATGAAGTGCACATTATTTTAGTTTGGATATGGAAGGTACTACATTAACTACAAAATTATGTCCCTGGCGTACAGCTGCATAGATGGCTCAGCACCGGAATATCTCAAGGAACTTATTTATAAACAAATACTTCTGAAGAGCCTGCGGTCTTCAACACAGTAGTTACCGAGTGTTCCCAGTGTGGATGAACACAGACAAAAGTCTTACGGTGTGCGCTCTTTTGAAGCGATAGAGCCAAAATTATGGAACAGTTTGTCTCAATCTTTGAGGGGAATCGTACATGATAAAAATCATTTAAGAAACAATTAAAAACTTTTTGTTTCAAAAGATTTCGGAGGACCAGAGCGCAGTGAGCATGGCATGCTAAAGTGGCATGGATAGCAGTGCGATATAAATATCAACGCCAATCAAATCAAATCAAACAATCCGGTAGAAGATTTGTCTAAATTTATTTAAATCTGGGTGGGGGAGGGGTTGGTTACTTTGGCCCAGGCAGCACAAGATACTTCTCAAAATAAAGGAATGAATTTGATAAAGAATTAACCTTTTAGGGAACATACATTTCAGAGGTAGGAAATAGCATGTGTACATTTTCACGTGGATGACAGTATATTTAAATCCTATGGTATTACATTTGGGAAAAAGATATGTTAAATTCTCATTTTACAAATATACTTATGTTTACCAATTAAGAACATCAACGGCGTTAACAAATCTTAGTTACATTTATATAAGTATAGCCATGAATATCGAAACCCAATAATTTTACACAATTGAAAAATTAATTTTAAAAAATAATTTACTTTCAATAATTTTAAATACATTTTTGTTTTTACTTTGCAAAAAAGTAAAGAGATTTGTATTTTATGAGATTAAACATTTACATTTTAAAAAAAGCAAATCAACAACACTCAAATCTGTTATAGACGTGAAAAGAGGTTGCGCGATCTTCTTTAGATAAAAGAATTCTTTGTTTTACGATTTTATGATAATATATATTTTTTTTTAAAAAGGCAAAAAATTTGTTGACATTTTTGCTGAAGATATCAATATATATCGAATTCCTATAACATAAAATATTTTTATATTATATATAGAGTTTTTGGTGCAAGTTTAAAGTTTTTTAAACAATTATTAGAAAGAAAAAAGTTGTAATTCAAGGGCATGAAAAGGGGTAAATCTAAAGTATTTCTCTAACGTAGAAATTGTCCCTCAATTAACTTCTTTAGTGACAAAAGTGATATAATTAGTAATAATTTAGACTGTGTAATTTAAGGTCATGTTTAGGGGGGGGGGGGGGAGTAGTTTAGGAGCGTAAAAAGGAGTAGGGTAGGCGTAGGGTAGGCCTATAATATATAGCAGATAAATTCTTCTCAAAACGTAATGATGTTAGAAACGTAAATATTATTACATTTTTAAAGTTATGAATTGTGATGAGTTTTTGCAATCGCAGTTAGAAATTATCGCAAAGGACCTATCATTATTAACCCGATAACATCGGGTCATTTATTCTAGTGTAAGAATATTCTAACTTCAGTAGTGCAGTATGGTGGATATTGTCCGCACAACTGTTTTATGATTATCAGGAAAGGGGGAAAAAAGTACCGCTCTGGGCGTACATCCCCTTCCGCACCCCTTTTTTTACGCCTCTGCTGGAGTGTTGCATGTTGTCAGTATAGCGTTTACGCCAATCATTGCCCTCTACCCTTCTCCTCTCTCTCGCTCCATCACCCTCTAATCTTCCATACCCTCTCTCCCTCTCTCTGTCTCCCTCTCTCTGTCTCCCTCTCTCTGTCTCCCTCTCTCTATCTCCCTCTCGCTGTCTCCCTCTCGCTGTCTCCCTCTCTCTGTCTCCCTCTCTCTGTCTCCCTCTCTCACTCTCTCCCCTACCCTATCTCTGTCTCTCTCTTTCAAACAACAGTTGTTAAAATAGTTGTCAAACAACAGTTGTTAAAATAGTTGTCAATCAATGACAAGGGCTATTAATGAATATTCTTGGTGGCACTGATGAAATGTTCCCTGGGGTGGGGTTGGGGTGGGCTTGGTCACTTCAATGTCTTTATATCAAGCAGACGATAACATGGACCCGTGAAATCAGCCTCATACAGAACGAGAGACTACTTCAACCTTGATTTAGTTGACATATTGTGATTGGCCCTTCAGAGATGACAGGGGGAGATAAACGTGGTCAACCCACTCAGTGGTGTCATTGGTCTTTAGGTTCAATCACAACCAAACATTTCCATTAAGTGTTTCTCATATTCTTTGGCATCAAATGGTCGCAAAACAATGTTTAGATATACAGTTGACAACAGAATAGAGTCAAGAAATAGATTTAAAGTCGGTTTGGACTGTAAAAAAAAGAGCATGTAACGTCTGCACGGCGTGGGCAAACTTAGTGCGCCGAGGGTCACGTGGGGTTGTTTTGTCTGGCCGCATGATCATTTTCAAGCAATCCATAGTTCTAGACAATACATTCAACCAATTGTTAACAAATTAAAGATAAAATTGCATTGAAATGATAAGTCAGGAATAATTCTAGGCAATAAATTAAACTAATTTTAATAGAAAGTTTGGTAAAAACCGTTTGTTCCAGTTTTTACAACCACCCCCCCCCCCCCAAAACACCCAATAAATACCAACAACAAAAAACAACCCCTAAAGATAAAATTGCATTGAAATGATAAGTCAGGAATAATTTTATGCAATAAATTAAACTAATTTTAATAGAAAGTTTGGTAAAAACCGTTTGTTCCAGTTTTTACAACCACCCCCCCCCCCCCAACACACCCAATAAATAACAACAACAATAAACAACCCCTTTTCCATTCTTGGGTTGAAGGTCAGACGCTCGTCTCCAATTTCTGTCTTCTTTTATTTTTGTGGCCTCGCTATGATTTGTTCTTAATATTATTATTAACTTGTAAACATTATTAACACGTTGTTTTTGTAATAGTAAATAATGAACACAAGAAAATTGGTAACGTTTAAAGAAGAAATTACAGCTCACTTCTTATCCAGCCATTGTGGACACAGAGAGTGATGTCCCCTGCTGTTTACTCTTAGAAACAATGTGCTGCTATTTTTAGACGTTACGTTCAAACGCCTGTCTTGTTGGCTCGGACAGACTTTTAAAAAAAAAAAGATAATTGAACAGACATGATTGAAGAAGGCCTTCGACACGTCACTACCGGTTCATTTCACAACTAAGCACTTTGATCCTTTTTACATTTCCGGTGATGATTATTAGTACAGGTTGACAATTTTCCACTGAAATAATTAATTTTCAAGGTTTCTAAAGATAATCAGTTAAAAATTAGATTATTTTAATGTTTTAGAAGGTTTCTGAGCAAATGCCTCTGAAAATTTATTTTTTTTCTTTTTTTTTTTTTAAATACAGTTCGTCCGTACTCCTTATCACTCCTTCCATCTTCCACGTCAGGATTGCCTTAGCGACCAACCCATTTGAGAAGGGCTGATGTTCTGCTCATGTCTACAAAGGAGTATCTTTGACGGGCAATAAACTAGGGCGTTATGACCAAAATAACATTTCATAAGAACGGAAAGTGGCTGGAGCCACGGTATAGTATAGGAATTTTTTTAAAAATTTTTTTTTTGTATTTAAAAGGTTGTTTTTTTGTTAAAGCCATAACTGACATTTTCTTTGTGCGATGTCTAAAGTATGCCACAGTACCCAACGCTAGCACTGACTTAATTCCCGAGCTAAAACCACACCCCCCCCCCCCTTCCAGCGCGGGTAAATCAAGACCACCCCCTTAAAGAAAGACCGAACGGACACTTGTTTAAATTTTGACCTTTTAAGTTATCAATGTATTCAAATAATAGACCACACCCGACAAGAATAAATCTTTGTTCGATGTCTAAAGTATGCCACAGTACCCAACGCTAGCCCTGACTTAATTCCCGAGCTAAAACCCCACCCCCCCCCCCTTCCAGCGCGGGTAAATCAAGACCACCCCATTAAAGAAAGACAGAACGGACACTTGTTTAAATTTTGACCTTTGAAGTTATCAATGTATTCAAATAATAGACCACACCCGACACGAATAAATACATTTCAGCATATTCGGACAACTCTGGTAGTGTTTGAGTAAGAGCATTTAGAACTCTGTTCATTACTACCGAATAAAAGGAAGTCAACGCGGAGGAAATGATCGTATGGCTTACCATGGGGCAAGAGCGCCACCATGTAACCCAAGCCTACCGCTGTGTACCATGTTATCTGCCAACGGTTGATCCTGCCAACTTATGGTCTTCTTCGTCCAGGGATATGGTTCCCATGGCGCTGACGACTGTGGTGGAAGAAACGAAAGACATCAGCTCTCAAAACGTAACTATGTTGGTACAGACAGTTGAACCAACCGGACAAATATTTGCACCCTAACTGACTCTGTACCTAATAACTAAACAAACCCTAAAAACAAAGTATACCGTATGAATCCTATGTGAGCATTTTTAATTATTTTTTTATTTTATTTTATATTAATATTCTAATGTCCAACCGCTTTTACACCGCAGATTTATTTCACCAACAATTTCAGAAAAAGAAAAGTAAATATTATGAACCGAACACCGAACGTACTTGCGATATTTTCAAGAATCTCATGTAGCACAGTTATCGGGAATTTTATTTCGTCATATCGGTGTCACCAACTGTCCTTCATCTTTCCCTTGAAAAACAGGAAAAACTGATTTTTTAGGTGTATTGGCCTGAACATTGGAAAGAATGATTGTCATCGGCAACGGATTTTAAAACAGGCAACGGCATTTTTCAATGTGTATTAGAACTCAAATAGTGAGTTTATTGGTCGTGAAGTAAAATAAACGCTAATTAAAGATGTGTAAAAATTCCCCACTTCTTGTGTAGTTCATTATACTATACATTAAAATAGCGCAATTAGCGCATTAATATTGAGTCTAATGGTACCTGGGTGCAAATGGCGGCGCTGCGTGTCTGGGTCCATTTTGACTCAGTGCTATTCGGATGTCATTTGTGGTAGTTTATGTTAGTTAAACTGAAGAATTAAGTTTACAAACATATATTCCATTCAATTATCTTTCATTTGATACCTCATTTTGTCTTACAAACCCTACAATAATATTTTAAATAGTTTTTAAATCCCAACCTCTCCCTTCTAGTACCCGGTTACGAATAGCCACTTCGAAATACTATTCTCTGAAATTACCTTGTGGATATTTCTCTTGTTAAAATGACGACAAGAAGAGGCGGGTGTCATTTTATTCCCATAGTTTCAGTTAAAGCTAACACCCCCCCCCTTTTTCCTTGTGAGGCTCACTGACAAAATCCCGCCCTCCTTACTTTTCCCCAAACCTCCCTCCACTCCCACCCCCACACTCCCTTCTCCCCAGAGCCTAACTAAATAAAACTTGAAACGTCATCAGTTGCGGTCTTAGTACTCTTAGTCTCTTTGGCGCCCCGTTAGCACTATCAACATGAATTCCATCGGCGCCCTCAGCTCTGGTCATAATAACAATAAAGGGGTCGGGCCCTCCACTTTGGAAACTCGCTTGGCGCCCTTGGTCGGGCCCCGATTTCGCCGCGCCAACAGGCCGACACTGAGCATAGCACAAGATATGTTATTGATTTATCATGGCAACAAAACATTATTCAAAAGTTGAATCCTCATTGGAAGTCTTCGTATCAACTCAAATCTTAACATGCACAAATTGACTAAAAAATTTCAATCGTACACAAGCACTACCAATCATACAACATCACCATTCATACACAAACACCACTAATTAAATTATACACAAATACCACCAATCATACAATGGCGACATACACCACCAATATACACATGACGACATACACCACCAATCATAGACATGACGACATACACCACCAATCATACACATGACGACATACACCACCAATCATACACATGACGACATACACCACCAATCACACACATGTCGACATACACCACCAATCCACAAATCGTAGACATGACAACATGACATACACAATCAATAATTAAATACACCACCAATCATAGACAAACACCAAAAATCATACATGAACACCACCAATCATAGACCAAACACCGCCAATCATAAGATGTTAACAAACAGTTGTATGGATAGGTCCTGTACTGTAAGTCTGTCTACGCCAATAGCCGGACAACTTATAAAAGATCACCAATAAGACATGATTGTGTAAGTTATTAAATTCGACCAAACCATGGTAACAATCTTTTCGCTTGTAGTACATAAGCCTCGTACCACTGATGTTCTCCAACCAATAGGATTGCTCCCTTCTAGGATTTCATTGTTGTTATGTAACTATCTTAACTTGACTTTAACCTAGATTCTGTTAGTAAATTTTCTTTATCAGTTTGTGTAGATCTGCGCAGCGGGGATGATTGTTAGGAAGATTGGTGTTCGATTGTTTGACATTGATGCCAGGCGCAGCAGGTAAAATAAAGTCGAAATGGGACGAAGTACTCAGACAAGAATTTTACCTGTTCACTTTGATTTCTAGAAAAATAAAAGGGGGAAAAAAAAAGGGGGGGAGGGGGGGGAGCAGGGACATCATTTGTATAAAGCATGGATTGATAATGCCCCCACCCCCTGAAATTGCAAGATTTTTTTAAAACCAGGAATCAGTATCTAGGACAGCAGAAAATCAAACGTAGGAGAAAATAAATGAGAATAAAAAACGAATGTTTGTTCATTTAAAAATAACAATAGAAAACATCAAACATATCCTGGAAATTCTTATTTAAATTGACATGTACTGTGACGTGATCAGCAGTAAGAGTAGTAATCTATTTACTGTGACGCCCCTCAAGGATTAACTCCACAAGTTTCGGTTTTGCCCCCACCCCTCCTTTTTTTTTTAAGAAAAAGCTGAAATGAGGTCCCTGGGGGGGGGGGGGGGGGGGCTTGGTTTCTTTTCCATCTTTTCAACGGTAACTGATAATTGTATAAATACAGATAAATGTGCTTACATAATTACATTTATAAACATGAATAAAAGAAGAAGCATAAACCATGTATTGTTACAAACAGCCCAATTTATTATGATTGAAGCGTCTACCATGTATTGTTATAAACAAACCAATTTATTATGATTGAAGCGTCTACCATGTATTGTTACAAACAGCCCAATTTATTATGATTGAAGCGTCTACCATGTATTGTTACAAAAAGCCCAATTTATTATGATTGAAGCGTCTACCATGTATTGTTACAAACAGCCCAACTTATTATGATTGAAGCGTCTACCAAGTATTGTTACAAACAGCCCAATTTATTATGATTGAAGCGTCTACCATGTATTGTTACAAACAGCCAAATTTATTATGATTGAAGCGACTACCATGTATTGTTACAAACAGTCCAATTTATTATGATTGAAGCGTCTACCATGTATTGTTACAAACAGTCCAATTCATTATGATTGAAGCGTCTACCATGTATTGTTACAAACAGTCCAATTTATTATGATTGAAGCGTCTACCATGTATTGTTACAAACAGTCCAATTTATTATGATTGAAGCGTCTACCATGTATTGTTACAAACAGTCCAACGTATTATGATTGAAGCGTCTACCATGTATTGTTACAAACAGTCCAATGTATTATGTCATGCAGACGTTTGATCAGACTAAACAAATTTTCAAATGAAAAAGGTCCGTTTTTGTTGTTGTGTCAAATCCCCAATGTTACTTTGATGCAGCTCTGGCTTTGGAGATTCGTCCCTGAGTAAGTCGAGAGACATGGATCACACATCACGCACGACCTTAAATGTGTGCCGCCATTTAATAGACACCAGTATTGTTGGAGTCATGTCGCTTGCCGAACTTGAGCCAACTACAAGCAACTCACTCTATTCTTCAGGAAATCACCTGTTTCTAACGATGCTGTTAAGAACTAAACAACAGTCAACTCCTTCATGACATCAGACGTAACTGCTTCAAAGACAGGCCCGTGTTCCATTGAGACCAACTAGACCACGCCATCTGGTGTTCAGAACAATGGGGTTGGTAGTGACGAGACATGGGGAGCAAGGTATAAATACGACGGTACACATCGGTCGCCCGCATCACAACGTTCTCACACCTGTCTGACAACACCGAGCCACGGGTGTCCGCACGTCCCGGCCCACATCAGCCGAGAACATGAGGTCACTGACCACCAGAGCTGTCCTCCTGCTAGTCCTCTGTTCCATCATCTCCGACTCGGTTCTCGCCCACAAGGAGGTCCACCACACCCACCACCACACCAAGAAAGCGTACCACAAACACGGCCACGACCACAAACACAGCCACGACCACCACCACTACTACCACGAGTCCCACGGCAGCAGTGAAGAAAGCAGCGGAGGTGAATCCAAGGCGCTGCTCTTTGGGTTGTTGCTGAACGCCATCAGAGCCCAACAGGCCGCCGCCGCTGCCGGTTAACTCTGAGCTGCATGCTCACCATAGGTTAGGAGCGTCTCACGTGATTGCTGGTCAAGGTACAAAGTGCACGCATCTCGACATGGTGTCTTCGCCAGAGCCGTGTACAAGTGCGCTTGTCTTATGTCCTGGTCAAGATTCCGGTGTCAACGATTCCGGTGCCAACGATTTCTTTGTGGTGTATTCGCTGATTTGCTTTATTCTGTACTCGTTTCTGTACGCTTTGCGGACAAGATCTTTAATGTACTAAAACATGATGGTGTACAGCATTCCGAACTTGACGTTACACATTGCGCACAGGAGTACCGATAGTGTAGACATATTGCACAGGAGTACCGATAGTGTAGACATATTGCACAGGAGTACCGATAGTGTAGACATATTGCACAGGAGTACCGATAGTGTGGACATTCTTGCACAGGAGTACCGATAGTGTAGACATATTGCACAGGAATACCGATAGTGTGGACATTCTTGCACAGGAGTACCGATAGTGTAAACATTACTGTGCATCAGACAATCGAGAATTAAAGTGCCGTTTGGAATCCACAGCTTTCATATCATCAAGTCAACATAGATTTGGTTGTAACATTTTTGGTGTGTTTGTTACTTGTTGTATGTTGGGCTATCAGAAACATCGCGTGCCACTGAAGTATTACTGTTGAGATTCTTCATTAACCTTCTCGTCAGCACTTTCCCGGCAGAACTGTCTCGACAGAACTGTCTCGGCAGAACTGTCTCGGCGGAACTGTCTCGGCAGAAAGACACTTTGGCAAGTTTTTATAATGATTTAAAGCGGGCTTCATTTAAAATAACTTTTTTTTTTTTTCAATTTTAAAAATTAAAAATATTGTACACAATTTATAATGTACAAAAACTTGGCACCAAACGGTAAAGTACGAGTATTCTATTTCCATGCCAGGTTACTGTATAATTATTATTAATAATGTTTTATTTTTTGCTGTTGTGAAAAGTAATTTTACTTTTAATGAAAATATAATTAGAATCCTGTCTGACTTGTTAATATTACTTGAACATGTCGCATTGCTGTCTTTGTTCCCTGGTGGGCATTAAATGTTCAGAAGATACGAATGTACGCCAAATATTATTAGATTACTTTGGAAACATAAATCAGGAACACTATTCTTTGCTGTTGTTATTGTTTTGTTTTGTGAGGTTTTGTTGTTTGTTTTTGTTTTTTTGGTGTTGGTGAACAGATTAATTAAGACGAGACTTGATGAAAGGTTCTTAAAAAATGATTATGATTAAAATATTATGTTAGCATAGACTTGAATCGAATAGAGAAGATGCTGTATCAGAGTACGATGCGACCAACTCTTCATGTACAACATAAGGTCACGATTCAATGCATGTCTGTGATGACCCTGACATTTGTATTATGTATAGTAAAACTTTGGTTATAATACCAGACATTAAAGGAAACATTATTTTTTTTTAAAAATCAGAGCTTGGCTTTTATCTTGTCATTTTCTTACACTGAGTCTTTGAGGTCCAACACGTCCCATGATTCTTATAGTTCATATGGGAAAATGGGGGTGGGGGGTAATGGCTATAAATGAAATAATGAAACGCAAATGAAAGAAATGCGTTTGTGTTGCAATCAGTTGAAATGTAGACAGTTTTCTCTTTCAACAAACCACAATCAATAACAGAACACGACTAAAACCAATTCCATAACATCTTATCTCTACCGAGTCTTCCCCCCCCCCCCAACCCCGCCCATTCAAGGGATGACAATTTTGGTCGGGCAGGGTAGAGCATTTGCCTATCCCTCCCGAATTTGCAGGTTTTATTTAAATTGATATGCGGTGTGGCGCATCCAGTCATAAACAACTCAACAAGCCGGTCATGTTTTTGCTTCCCCCCCCCCCCCCCCC
>CAXITT010000048.1:952285-965976 GCA_964033795.1 Lymnaea stagnalis | reverse complement strand
GGGGGGGGGGGGGGGGGGGGGGGGGGGGGTAGTCAGTGAAGATGGGAGTTGGAGAACAAGGAAAATGGAGCTTGGAGGATTGTCTGTGGTACACCACTTTAGTTAGAAATATGGGAAGGTGACTTTCATGTTAAACGGGAAGATGTGACTTTCATGATAAATGGGACGATAAGACTTTCATGATAAATGGGACGATGTGACTTTCATGATAAATGGGACGACGTGACTTTCATGATAAAATGGGAAGAATTGACTTTCATGATAAATGGGACTACGTGACTTTCATGATAAAATGGGAAGATTTGACTTTCATGATAAATGGGACGACATGAATTTCATGATAAAATGGGAAGATTTGACTTTCCTGATAAAATGGAAGATGTGACTTTCATGATCAATGGGAAGATGTTACTTTCATGATAAATGGGAAGATGTGGCTTTCATGATAAAATGGGACGATGTGACTTTCATGATAAAATGGGAAGATGTGACTTTCATGATAAATGGAAAGAATCGACTTTCGTGATAAAATGGGAAGATGTGACTTTCATGATAAATGGAAAAATTTGAATTTCATGATAAATGGGACGATGTGACTTTCATGATAAAATGGGAAGATTTGACTTTTGTGATAAATGGGACGATGTGACTTTCATGATCAAATGGGAAGATTTGACTTTCATGATAAATGGGACGACGTGACTTTCATGATAAAATGGGAAGATTTGACTTTCGTAATAAATTGAAAGATGTGACTTTCATGATCAATGGGAAGATGTAACCCTCATGATAAAATGGGAAGATGTGACTTTCATAATAAAATGGGAAGAAGTGACTCTCATGATAAATGGGAAGAATCGACTTTCGTGATAAAATGGGAAGATGTGACTTTCATGATAAATGGGAAGATTTGACTTTCATGATAAATGGGACGATGTGACTTTCATGATAAAATGGTAAGATTTGACTTTCGGGATAAATGGGACGATGTGACTTTCATGATAAAATGGGAAGATTTGACTTTCGTGATAAATTGGAAGATGTGACTTTCATGATAAATGGGAAGATTTGACTTTCATGAGCAATTTGAAGATGTGACTTTCATGATAAATGGGAAGAATGGTCTTTCGTGATAAAATGGGAAGATTTGACTTTCGTGATAAGTGGGAAGATGTGACTTTCATGATAAATGAGAAGATGTGACTTTCATGATAAATGGGACGATGTGACTTTCATGATAAATGGGAAGAATGGACTTTCATGATAAAACGGGAAGATTTGACTTTCATGATAAAATGGGAAGATTTGACTTTCATGATAAATGGGACGACGTGACTTTCATGATCAAATGGGACGACGTGACTTTCATGATAAAATGGGAATATTTGACTTTCGTGATAAATTGGAAGATGTGACTTTCATGATAAATGGGAAGATTTGACTTTCATGAGCAATTTGAAGATGTGACTTTCATGATAAATGGGAAGAATGGTCTTTCGTGATAAAATGGGAAGATTTGACTTTCGTGATAAGTGGGAAGATGTGACTTTCATGATAAATGAGAAGATGTGACTTTCATGATAAATGGGACGATGTGACTTTCATGATAAATGGGAAGAATGGACTTTCATGATAAAACGGGAAGATTTGACTTTCATGATAAAATGGGAAGATTTGACTTTCATGATAAATGGGACGACGTGACTTTCATGATCAAATGGGACGACGTGACTTTCATGATAAAATGGGAATATTTGACTTTCGTGATAAATTGGAAGATGTGACTTTCATGATCAATGGGAAGATGTGACTTTCATGATAAAATGGGAAGATGTTACTTTCATGATAAAATGGGAAGTTGTGACTTTCATGATAAATGGGAAGAATCGACTTTCGTGATAAAATGTGAATATGTGACTTTCATGATAAATGGGAAGATTTGACTTTCATGATCAATGGGACGATGTGACTTTCATGATAAAATGGGAAGAATTGACTTTCGTGATAAAATGAGAAGAGTTGACTTTAGTGAAAAATTTGAAGATGTGACTTTCATGATAAATGGTAAGATTTGAATTTCATGATAAATGGGACGATGTGACTTTCATGATAAATGGGACGATGTGACTTTCATGACAAATGGGACGATGTGACTTTCATGATAAATGAGAAGATTTGACTTTCATGATAAAATGGGAAGAATTGACTTTCGTGATATAATGAGAAGAGTTGACTTTAGTGAAAAATTTGAAGATGTGACTTTCATGATAAATGGGAAGATTTGAATTTCATGATAAATGGGACGATGTGACTTTCATGATAAATGGGACGATGTGACTTTCATGACAAATGGGACGATGTGACTTTCATGATAAATGAGAAGATTTGACTTTCATGATAAAATGGAAAGATGTGACTTTCATGATAAATGGGAAGAATGGACTTTCGTGATAAAATGGGAAGATGTGACTTTCATGATAAATGGGAAGATTTGACTTTCATGATAAATGGGACGACGTGACTTTCATGATAAAATGGGAAGATGTGACTTTCATGATAAATGGGACGACGTGACTTTCATGATAAATGAGAAGATTTGACTTTCATGATAAAATGGGAAGATGTGATTTTCATGATAAAATGGGAAGATGTAACTTTCATGATAAATGGGAAGATTTGACTTTCATGATAAATGGGACGATGTGATTTTCATGATTGTAACACAACTACTCTGACATGGCGTGGGATCTTATTTCTTATGCTGTGGGTTATGTCAGTAGTATGGTTACTTATGTTATGTTGATATTTCAGGATGCCGACTAAGACTTCTTCATTCTTCCACTTATTATCCGGGCACGCAAATAAGAATACTGAATCCTGGTTAAACTTACAGTACTTTATTGAACACACTTTATACTGATAATATTAATAAATAATCCTTGCATGAATGTAATTTCACATATATATCTATAGTATTCCATCATTAAGAAAGACACGTCCTCACACTACTATAACTCAGCTCAACTGTACTACATCTCAACTCTAACTCAACTCCGACTAACTCTGACTCTCCTTGCGCTCAGCTCTCCTTATCTCAGTCAACTCATACTTTATTACCAGCAAAGCGTGCAAAACAACCGCTCTGACAAAAACATAATTTTAGTCTCCAAAAACGTGGAGTTCACATTTGCATCTCAAAATACAATTCATTGTCCTCATGGACAAAACATGGTAAACACCATTCACTGTTCACTCATGCTACCTCTCTGTTTTCATGTGAAAACATTGTCCGTTACAATGATAAAATGGAAAGATTTGACTTTCGTGATAAATGGGACGATTTGACTTTCGTGATAAATGGGACGATGTGACTTCCATGATAAATGGGACGATGTTACTTTCATGATAAATGGGACGATGTGACTTTCATGATAAAATGGTAAGATTTGACTTTCGTGATAAATGGGACGATGTGACTTTCATGATAAAATGGGAAGATTTGACTTTCGTGACAAATTGGAAGATGTGACTTTTATGATAAATGGGAAGAATGGACTTTCGTGATAAAATGGGAAGATTTGACTTTCATGATAAATGGGAAGAATTGACTTTCATGATAAAATGGGAAGTTGTGACTTTCATGATAAAATGGGAAGATTTGACTTTCGTGATAAAATGAGAAGAGTTGACTTTAGTGAAAAATTTGAAGATGTGACTTTCATGATAAATGGGAAGATTTGACTTTCATGATAAAATGGGAAGATTTGACTTTCATGATAAAATGGGAAGATGTGACTTTCATGATAAATGGGAAGAATCGACTTTCGTGATAAAATGGGAAGATGTGACTTTCATGATAAATGGGAAGATTTGACCTTCATGATAAATGGGACGATGTGACTTTCATGATAAAATGGTAAGATTTGAATTTCATGATAAATGGGACGATGTGACTTTCATGATAAATGGGAAGAATGGACTTTCGTGATAAAATGGGAAGATTTGACTTTCATGATAAATGGGAAGATTTGACTTTCGTGATAAATTGGAAGATGTGACTTTCATGATAAATGGGAAGAATGGACTTTCATGATAAAATGGGAAGATGTGACTTTCGTGATAAATGGGAAGATTTGACATTCATGATAAATGGGAAGATTTGACTTTCGTGATAAATGGGAAGATGTGACTTTCGTGATAAATGGGAAGATGTGACTTTCATGATAAATGGGAAGATGTGACTTTCGTGATAAAATGGGAAGATTTGACTTTCATGATAAATGGGACGATGTGACTTTCATGATCAAATGGGAAGATTTGACTTTCATGATAAATGGGACGACGTGACTTTCATGATAAATGGGAAGATTTGGCTTTCGTGATAAATTGGAAGATGTGACTTTCATGATCAATGGGAAGATGTGACTTTCATGATAATGGAAGATATCTCGCGTAGGATTGAGACTAGACGTGACATTTCCTGTGATGAGCATGTGATGACGTGTCCTTGAGGATTGACATACTACTTGGTATTGGGCGTTAGGGGAATGAGACAATGATTGACCTTGTCCGATGAGAAGAATTATGCAAATTAAGAAATAATCCGATTGGACCAGTCATGGTCAAGTGATTGATAACATTACATGGAATAAAGACAATTTGAAAATGACTAAAGCATGGATTGAGGTTTGAGGATACAAGATCTATAGACTTATCATTAGAACAATAGACAACATTAGAACTATAGGCGTATCATTAGAACTATAGACTTATCATTAGAAATATAAACTTATCATTTTAACAATAGACTTATTGTTAGAAGACTTATCATCAGAGCTATGGTATTACTAGGCGTGTGGACGACATTGGAAAATATATTGAAGATGATTTGAAAAGTCGAGCATCCGAGTTTATAATTTATGCTCTAGCATTGGATGAAAGCACAGATATGGCAGATACTGCCCAACTCTAGCATTGGATGAAAGCACAGATATGGCAGATACTGCCCAACTCTAGCATTGGATGAAAGCACAGAAATGGCAGATACTGCCCAAATCTAGCATTGGATGAAAGCACAGAAATGGCAGATACTGCCCAACTCTAGCATTGGATGAAAGCACAGAAATGGCAGATACTGCCCAACTCTAGCATTGGATGAAAGCACAGAAATGGCAGATACTGCCCAACTCTAGCATTGGATGAAAGCACAGAAATGGCAGATACTGCCCAACTCTAGCATTGGATGAAAGCACAGAAATGGCAGATACTGCCCAAAAGGCAATTTTCATCAGGGGTGTTGATGTCCATTTTAAAAAGACAGAAGAGTTAGCGGCACTGTCTCGACTTAAAGACACTACTAGTCAAGAGCATTGTTAGAGGCAGTTGCATCGACATTGAATCGCTTAAATTCTATCAAACGTATTTGGACAAGGATAAACATTCTGCTTTTTACAATCATGCTCTGTCGATGGTTGCGCTATATGGAAACACTTCTGCGTGGGAACAGCTTTTCATTGGTAAGAAGCACATCAAATCACAAGTGAGAACACCAATTACTGATGTTCATTTGGTAAATAGCATGTAGTCACTAAATCGGTCGATGTCAATTTTGATGCACTTAGTTATGCAAAGCAAAGTCAGATGTCTCACTGTTGAATTGTCAAATAAATATGTTTGATTATCATCAGTTATGTTTTATTTTCTTCAAAAAAAATATGCCGGTACCAATTTCTTGTTTTTTTGTTTTTTTTGTGTTTTTTTTTGCATTAAACCAGGCAAGCGTTTGACCAAGATCTCACCTACTGGCAAGCGTTTGACCAAGATCTCACCTACTGGCAAGCGTTTGACCAAGATCTCACCTACTGGCAAGCGTTTGACCAAGATCTCACCTACTGGCAAGCGTTTGACCAAGATCTCACCTACTGGCAAGCGTTTGACCAAGATCTCACCTACTGGCAAGCGTTTGACCACGATCTCTACTACTGGCAAGCTTTTGACCACGATCCAATCTACTGGGAAGAGACGATGTTGTCAAAGCTGTAGCACGCTTGCTTGTTTATTTTAATAAACAAAAAGCAACAACAACAAAAAAAAAAACTATGTGCGTGGCCCGGCAGGATATATTATGTCTGAAATTTGGCCAGCCTGCTGAAAAGGTTGGCCAGCCTGCTGAAAAGGTTGGCCACCCCTGTATTGATGTGTGGAGATGGAAAATTGCATAGTAAGCATAAAGTTTGTCCCGTGTCCATGACGACTGGGAGGAGACAAACATTCATTGATACAAACGATGTTGAATTCTTAGGTAAAAAATATGGTTTGAGCATCCCTGTTACACTTAGTAAAGTAACTTTGCCTGCTGACCACATGGCTATAAGGTTCTCTGAGTGTCCAATGGTCATAATTTGAACTTAACAAGACGTCCGATGATGTATCTTTGCGATCCATTTATTGAATACTTCAAGGTGGTTATTTTACGAACTAAGGTTGAGAACCTCTGTAAGAGAAAGTTAACAAAGAAAACGTCTTTATGTCCGCACAAGGATGCCACCCCCTCCCCCCACCCCCGCCCTTACTACCAAACCCATCAATAATGACCATTTCCGGTTACCGTGTCCTCGTCCACTAAGATTACCAGGCCAGGCCGGCTTTCCCTTTCTTTCCAATTCTCTTACCGTCAGATTGAATGAACGCCTCTGTTTGTGGTCGCAGTGAGTCACGGATTCTCTCCCCCATTCAAGTTTCCATACTGATCTTATGAGCTGAAGGCCGAGACCATCTCAGGGGACACTTTATGGCGCTGGCCAAGGGCAACCAAAGCCCCGTTCATATTAGGGCGATATGAAAGAGCAAGGCCTGCTTTCAATAGCCTCGGGGTGGATGGTCAGATGACGCATCATCCTAGTGGACGATACATCAAAGCAGGTCAGGGCCAGGGCTATGAAGTGACGACGTGGGTGTGGTGTACGAGCTATTTGGTGAGGTCAGTGGTGACATGGGATGTGGTAGTATGTATGGGGTGTATGTTGTTTAGGTGAGGCCAGTGGTGAAATGTGATTTGATAGTATGAGGTGTAAGTTTAGTTGAGGTCATTGGTGAAATGTGGCTGTTTGGTGTATAAGGTCGCTGTTGTTATGGCGAAGTGAATGGTGAAATGTGGCTGTTTGGTGTATTAGGTCGTTGTTGTTTAGGTGCAGTGAATGGTGAAGTTCGCTAGTTCTTGGTATGGCTGGTGTGTTGGTGTCGTGAAGATTTCGGCTTGGTTATGTTATGAGCATATAACCTGGTTGTGGGTGTCATTTTGATGGCTTGTTGAGTTCGTGACGTGCTTTGCTTTAAACGCCATTGTTACTTCATCAGTCTTTTAGTGTGAAGCTACTGAGTACATAGTAAGTAGAGCCCTAAAGTTTGTTGGGGCTGAGGTTAGAAATTATTACATGATTCTTAGAAAGGCTTTCATATTGGATTCGAATAACTTCCGGTCTACTTCTACTAAGCTGGTGATTTTAATAGGTTGTGTCTGTGGACGAAGGCTTTTAGCCGAAACATTCTTTTCCCTCCCTTTTGTGGCCATTTAGGCTTTCACATACCATATCCTTAATGCTTGATTAGTTTGTATCTACTAGGCGTTGTGTCAGTTATTACTGTCATTTTTGTCTGAGATGCCGGCAGTGGTGTAGGAAGAGAGCGGAATACGGGTGGGGGGGGGGGCACTTTTTTCTTTATATGGAGGGTCGAACGTTTCGGCCAAACTGTACAGGTTGGTTTTTTTCAGGGAATGGGTTGGTAATCATCTTGTTCCGATCCGGACGGCACTAACCATAGCTTCGCCACTGAGTCCATTATAACACTCGCCTTCCAACATTTCGACTAAGTGACTAGCTTACAAATGCTTGGCAAGGTCTGTTTTGATCCTACCTATGAAAAGAATGTAAGGAGACATGGATCACGGATTAGGTTTCACTATTTGACAAGTCTTAGAGCCGAGAAAGTATGGATAACTGGCCCCGCTTTCACCTAGAAATCAATCAATCAAGGACATTCAATACCGGTAGTCATTTAATAGAGCAGCGATTCTCATTCTAGGGAAAACATGGAACATTAAATGGAACATTGTGTGCTTAAAAAATGTACAGAAAATACAAAGAAATATACTTACATCAATTTTAGCTGTTTACTTAAAAGTTAAAACATTCCAAGAGTTACTAGATTACAAGAGTTACAACATTACGGGAGTTACAACATTCCAAGAGTTTAAGAACCCTCGGAACTGAAGCCCCTGTCATTAACCTTAGGACCAATCTCATTAATTAGGACTGCATGTCGTCTAATTTAAGTATGTCATGCCATTCATATGGTCACAACTTGGCAGTTAGGATGCTATGCCATTCATATGGTCACAACTTGGCAGTTAGGATGCTATGCCATTCATATGGTCACAACTTGGCAGTTAGGATGCTATGCCATTCATATGGTCACAACTTGGCAGTTAGGATGCTATGCCATACATATGGTCACAACTTGGCAGTTAGGATGCTATGCCATACATATGGTCACAACTTGGCAGTTAGGATGCTATGCCATTCATATGGTCACAACTTGGCAGTTAGGATGCTATGCCATTCATATGGTCACAACTTAGCAGTTAGGATGCTATGCCATTCATATGGTCACAACTTGGCAGTTAGGATGCTATGCCATTCATATGGTCACAACTTGGCAGTTAGGATGCTATGCCATTCATATGGTCAAAACTTGGCAGTTAGGATGCTATGCCATTCATATGGTCACAACTTGGCAGTTAGGATGCTATGCCATTCATATGGTCACAACTACCGTCAATCCTACGATACGGTAAGTATACCAGTGTTGAACCGTCAATCGATGCTATGCCATTCATATGGTCACAACTTGGCAGTTAGGATGCTATGCCATTCATATGGTCACAACTTGGCAGTTAGATATGTCTTGCCATACATATGGTCACAACTTGGCAGTTAGATATGTCATGCCATACATACGGTCACAACTTGGCATTTAGATATGTCATGCCATACATATGGTCACAACTTGGCAGTTATATATGTCATGCCATACATACGGTCACAACTTGGCATTTAGATATGTCATGCCATACATATGGTCACAACTTGGCATTTAGATATGACATGTCATAAATACGGTCACAACTTGGCAGTTAGGATGCCATGCCCTACATATGGTCACAACCTGGCAGTTTGATATGTCATGCCATATGTATGGTCACAACTTGGCAGTAGATATGTCAGGACATACATATGGTCACAATTTGGCAGTTTCATTTAGCTTAAATTTTTTTTTTTTTTTACAAGTTAGTTGTATAGTATTCTTGATTATAGGCTGTGATCAGTTGTCTAGTATTATTGATTGCAATCTATAAGTCATTTGCATAGTATTATTGATTTCAATCTATAAGTAAGTTATATAGTAATGATTGATTTCAGTCTGTAGTCAGTTGTACAGTAACATTGATTATTGATTAAATTCAGATAAAAAACTTCATCTCAACACTCGGAACGGGTTCTGTTTCCTTGGCCGGCTAGGGTATCCTCCTGTTGTGTAATGTACGGCTAGGGTATCCTGTTGTGTAATGTTCGGCTAGGGTATCCCGTTGTGTAATGTACGGCTAGGGTATCTTGTTGTGTAATGTTCGGCTAGGGTATCCTGTTGTGTAATGTACGGCTAGGGTATCCTGTTGTGTAATGTACGGCTAGGGTATCCTGTTGTGTAATGTACGGCTAGGGTATCCTGTTGTGTAATGTTCGGCTAGGGTATCCTCCTGTTGTGTAATGTTCGGCTAGGGTATCCTCCTGTTGTGTAATGTTCGGCTAGGGTATCCTCCTGTTGNAATGTTCGGCTAGGGTATCCCGTTGTGTAATGTACGGCTAGGGTATCTTGTTGTGTAAGGGTCGGCTAGGGTATCCTGTTGTGTAATGTTCGGCTAGGGTATCCTCCTGTTGTGTAATGTTCGGCTAGGGTATCCTCCTGTTGTGTAATGTTCGGCTAGGGTATCCTCCTGTTGTGTAATGTTGTTCGGTTAGGGTATCCTCCTGTTGTGTAATGTTCGGCTAGGGTATCCTCCTGTTGTGTAATGTTCGGTTAGGGTATCCTCCTGTTGTGTAATGTTCGGTTAGGGTATCCTCCTGTTGTGTAATGTTCGGCTAGGGTATCCTCCTGTTGTGTAATGTTCGGCTAGGGTATCCTCCTGTTGTGTAATGTTCGGCCTTTTCGGGTATCCAAGTCAAGACCCGGCTCATCCCCAGTTTTAAAACGGATATTATCTGTCGAGAAGTCTCGTGTCACTAACAGGAAGTAGAGTGAGATACGAGATCTTTGACAACTACATACACATAGGAAGTGGACTGAGATAGGAGATCTTTGACAACTACATACACATAGGAAGTGGACTGAGATAGGAGATCTTTGACAACTACATACACATAGGAAGTGGAGTGAGATACGAGATCTTTGACAACTACATACACATAGGAAGTGGACTGAGATAGGAGATCTTTGACAACTACATACACATAGGAAGTGGAGTGAGATACGAGAGCTTTGACAACTACATACACATAGGAAGTGGAGTGAGATACGAGATCTTTGACAAATACATACACATAGGAAGTGGAGTGAGATACGAGATCTTTGACAACTACATACACATAGGAAGTGGAGTGAGATGCGAGATCTTTGGCAACTACATACACATAGGAAGTGGAGTGAGATAGGAGATCTTTGACAACTACATACACATAGGAAGTGGAGTGAGATACGAGATCTTTGACAACTAAATACACTTAGGAAGTGGAGTGAGATACGAGATCTTTGACAACTACATACACATAGGAAGTGGAGTGAGATACGAGATCTTTGACAACTACATACAAATAGGAAGTGGAGTGAGATACGAGATCTTTGAAAAATACATACACATTGGAAGTGGAGTGAGATACGAGATCTTTGAAAAATACATACACATAGGAAGTGGAGTGAGATACGAGATCTTTGACAACTACATAGACATAGGAAGTGGAGTGAGACACGAGATCTTTGACAACTACATACACATAGGAAGTGGAGTGAGATACGAGATCTTTGACAACTACATACACATAGGAAGTGGAGTTAGATACGAGATCTTTGACAACTACATACACATAGGAAGTGGAGTGAGATACGAGATCTTTGACAACTAAATACACTTAGGAAGTGGAGTGAGATACGAGATCTTTGACAACTACATACACATAGGAAGTGGAGTGAGATACGAGATCTTTGACAACTACATACAAATAGGAAGTGGAGTGAGATACGAGATCTTTGAAAAATACATACACATTGGAAGTGGAGTGAGATACGAGATCTTTGAAAAATACATACACATAGGAAGTGGAGTGAGATACGAGATCTTTGACAACTACATACACATAGGAAGTGGAGTGAGATAGGAGATCTTTGACAACTACATGCACATAGGAAGTGGACTGAGATAGGAGATCTTTGACAACTACATACACATAGGAAGTGGAGTGAGATAGGAGATCTTTGACAACTACATACACATAGGAAGTGGAGTGAGATACGAGATCTTTGACAACTACATACACATAGGAAGTGAAGTGAGATACGAGATCTTTGACAACTACATACACAAAGGAAGTGGACTGAGATAGGAGATCTTTGACAACTACATACACATAGGAAGTGGAGTGAGATACGAGATCTTTGACAACTACATACACATAGGAAGTGGAGTGAGATACGAGATCTTTGACAACTACATACACATAGGAAGTGGAGTGAGATACGAGATCTTTGACAACTACATACACTTAGGAAGTGGAGTGAGATACGAGATCTTTGACAACTACATACACATAGGAAGTGGAGTGAGATAGGAGATCTTTGACAACTACATACACATAGGAAGTGGAGTGAGATACGAGATCTTTGACAACTACATACACATAGGAATCACATAGGAAGTGGAGTGAGACACGAGATCTTTGACAACTACATACACATAGGAAGTGGAGTGAGACACGAGATCTTTGACAACTACATACACATAGGAAGTGGAGTGAGACACGAGATCTTTGACAGCTACATACACATAGGAAGTGGAGTGAGACACGAGATCTTTGACAACTACATACACATAGGAAGTGGAGTGAGACACGAGATCTTTGACAACGACATAAACATGAAGACGGATTTCTTTGATTCGTCATTAAATGAAAGTTTTATCAGATAATCAATAGTGTCTATGGAAGTGGTTCTCAACCTTCCAAATACCGCGACCCTTTAATACAATTCCTCATGTTGTGGTGATAGCCAGCCATAAAATTATTTTCGTTGCTACTTCATAAATGTGTGTTTTCCGAAGATCTTAGGCGACCTCTGTGTAGGATTATCGACCCCCCCCCCTCCCCAAGGGTTCGCGACCCACATTTTTAGAACCACTGTTCTATAGTAATAAGATAGTCTCCATTTTAAATACCAATTATAAAAATAATCATAATATTAACCTCACGTTATAACTAGACATCGCCATTGTAAAAAAAGTAAATCTATTTTTCCGCCCTTATTTTAGTAAGCTTGTGTTGCATAGATCAGAGTTTCTCAAACTGTTTTTACTCGTTGCCCCCTCCCTGCCATTCCCTTTATTCAACGTTTTAGTGGCCCTCGAAATGATGTAGCCCGCTTGGAGGGGGGGGGGGGCGGAGGAATATGTTCCAGGTTGAGAGTCGCTACCTTAGATATCGTACAGTCCACAAGTTACATGAGATTTAGTGAACAGTTGATTGAGATCTTTGACAACTACATACACATAGGAAGTGGAGTGAGATACGAGATCTTTGACAACTACATACACATAGGAAGTGGAGTGAGATACGAGATCTTTGACAACTACATACACATAGGAAGTGGAGTGAGATGCGAGATCTTTGACAACTACATACACATAGGAAGTGGAGTGAGATACGAGATCTTTGACAACTACATACACTTAGGAAGTGGAGTGAGATACGAGATCTTTGACAACTACATACACATAGGAAGTGGAGTGAGATAGGAGATCTTTGACAACTACATACACATAGGAAGTGGAGTGAGATACGAGATCTTTGACAACTACATACACATAGGAAGTGGAGTGAGATACGAGATCTTTGACAACTACATACACATAGGAAGTGGAGTGAGATAGGAGATCTTTGACAACTACATACACATAGGAAGTGGAGTGAGATACGAGATCTTTGACAACTACATACACATAGGAAGTGGAGTGAGATACGAGATCTTTGACAACTACATACACATAGGAAGTGGAGTGAGATAGGAGATCTTTGACAACTACATACACATAGGAAGTGGAGTGAGATACGAGATCTTTGACAACTACATACACATAGGAAATGGAGCGAGATACGAGATCTTTGACAACTACATACACATAGGAAGTGGAGTGAGATAGGAGATCTTTGACAACTACATACACATAGGAAGTGGAGTGAGATAGGAGATCTTTGACAACTACATACACATAGGAAGTGGAGTGAGACACGAGATCTTTGACAACTACATACACATAGGAAGTGGAGTGAGACACGAGATCTTTGACAACTACATACACATAGGAAGTGGAG
>CAXITT010000048.1:911057-949099 GCA_964033795.1 Lymnaea stagnalis | reverse complement strand
CCCCCCCCCCCCCCCCGCCCCCCCAACCTGTAGCCAGAAATCATCGTCTCGCAGTAACCCCTCTCACCTAGAACAAGAGACGATTGTTTCTGGCCCTGGCTTCCTGGGATGAGAATGTCATCCTGACACAATGAATTGAGATCGTGCCAAGCAGTGCGGGATTACGACCCGTGGACACCTCCTGCGTCCCCAGGGTGAGCGAAAGGGGGGGGGGGAGGCGCCCCGGGTGACATTTTGGGGCTATATATAGACAGAATAATACAAATCGATATTTATAAAGTGACGGACTTTTGAGGGTTGGCCCCGAGGCAGCATTTAGTCCTACCCCAACTGCGCCTACCCCATCCCCACCCCCAGGATATTACACGTATCCATCTCTCTTAAGCTCAAGTCAACATTTTTTGTTTAATGCCATTTCTGACGTCAAGACTAGGCTTTCTCATGTCCCGGGGTTTCGCTTATTCCGGGCAAAGGGGAGAAAAGGGACTTTCATCCCGAGATTTCCCGTAATGCAAATAAATACTATATTAATGGTAACATAAACTGGAAGACTTGGTTTTAAATAATGTTTTATTGCGACAACGTTAAGGTTAGAGGAGAGGATAAAACTGTTAACTGAGCTTCTACTTGCTTCAATGCCACCTGCTAGCCACCAGCAATGGATAACTAGCTAATATTGTATTTGTTAAAAATAACTAGCTCCTATTATGTTTGTAATTCGGAAAGCGGCCAAGATCGTTAATAGAAACAAATATTTAAAAAACAACTTTACACTCAAATTCTGTCAAAACATATTTGCAGGCCAATGTGTCAAATAAAGTATCCTTTTCCCGGGAAATAATAAGTTGATACTTGAATATGTTTACTATGTTGATTTAGGGAGTAATAGAAACACCACTTAATATTTAGGCAGTTTGGCACATGAACGGCCTGGTATAATCAAATGACTAGAGCAAGGATTCTCGGCCCATGGCACGTGGCCTTAATTTTTTTAATGGGGTTGCAAGACCAGAGTGTTGGATTGAGAAACCATAATTTAGACTCTAAGTCCAGAGTGTTGGATTGAGAAAGCCTAGTCTAGACCCTAAGACCAGAGTGTAGGATTGAGAAACCATATTCTAGACCCTAAGACCAGAGTGTTGGATTGAGAAACCATATTCTAGACTCTAAGACCATAGTGTTGGAGTGAGAAACCATATTCTAGACCCTAAGACCAGAGTGTTGGATTGAGAAACAATATTCTAGACCCTAGACCAGAGTGTTGGATTGAGAAACCCTAGTCTAGAAAGTGTTGGATTGAGAAACCATATTCTAGACTCTAAGACCATAGTGTTGGATTGAGAAACCATATTCTAGACCCTAAGACCAGAGTGTTGGATTGAGAAACCATATTCTAGACCCTAGACCAGAGTGTTGGATTGAGAAACCCTAGTCTAGAAAGTGTTGGATTGAGAAACCATATTCTAGACCCTAAGACCAGAGTTTTGGATTGAGAAACCATATTCTAGACTCTAAGACCAGAGTGTTGGATTGAGAAACCACATTCTAGACTCTAAGACCATAGTGTTGGAGTGAGAAACCATATTCTAGACCCTAAGACCAGAGTGTTGGATTGAGAAACCATATTCTAGACCAGAGTGTTGGATTGAGAAACCCTAGTCTAGAAAGTGTTGGATTGAGAAACCATATTCTAGACTCTAAGACCATAGTGTTGGATTGAGAAACCATATTCTAGACCCTAAGACCAGAGTGTTGGATTGAGAAACCATATTCTAGACCCTAGACCAGAGTGTTGGATTGAGAAACCCTAGTCTAGAAAGTGTTGGATTGAGAAACCATATTCTAGACCCTAAGACCAGAGTGTTGGATTGAGAAACCATATTCTAGACTCTAAGACCATAGTGTTGGAGTGAGAAACCATATTCTAGACCCTAAGACCAGAGTGTTGGATTGAGAAACCATATTCTAGACCCTAGACCAGAGTGTTGGATTGAGAAACCATATTCTAGACTCTAAGACCATAGTGTTGGAGTGAGAAACCATATTCTAGACCCTAAGACCAGAGTGTTGGATTGAGAAACCATATTCTAGACCAGAGTGTTGGATTGAGAAACCCTAGTCTAGAAAGTGTTGGATTGAGAAACCATATTCTAGACTCTAAGACCATAGTGTTGGATTGAGAAACCATATTCTAGACCCTAAGACCAGAGTGTTGGATTGAGAAACCATATTCTAGACTCTAAGACCAGAGTGTTGGATTGAGAAAGCCTAGTCTAGACCCTAAGACCAGAGTGGTGGATTGAGAAACCCTAGTCTAGACCCTAAGACCAGAGTGTTGGATTGAGAAACCATATAATAGACTCTAAGACCAAAGTGTTGGATTGAGAAACCATATTCTAGACTCTAAGACCAGAGTGTTGGATTGAGAAACCATATTATAGACTCTAAGACCAGAGTGTTGGATTGAGAAACCCTAGTCTAGACCCTAAGACCAGAGTGTTGGATTGAGAAACAATATTATAGACTCTAAGACCAGAGTGTTGGATTGAGAAACCATATTATAGACTCTAAGACCAGAGTGTTGGATTGAGAAACCATATTATAGACTCTAAGACCAGAGTGTTGGATTGAGAAACCATATTATAGACTCTAAGACCAAAGTCTTGGCAAAAGAACACATATCTCTTTTATAGCGCATAATATAAACTCCAACTGAAACTCTATAAGCTTAACATTTACCCGTACTGACCTTCCAGTTCAGGTGGGGGCCACTCTACTTGTTGGCTGTAGTACCTCAGCAGGAATGTAAGTGGTGAGCCACTGTTGTTCCAGATCTCGTAGAGGAAGGTGAAGGCGTTATCTCCTTCTTGAAGGATATACTCTGGAAGTCACAAGGATTGAAAGGTTAGAGGTGCATGCTGTGGTTACAGGTGCATGCTGTGGTTAGAGGTGCATGCTATGGATAGAGGTGCATGCTGTGGTTAGAGGTGCATGCTGTGGTTAGAGGTGCATGCTGTGGTAAGAGGTGCATGCTGTGGTTAGAGGTGCATGATGTGGTTAGAGGTGCATGCTGTGACGAAGGGCCGGCGCTAGGTGGGGGGAGGGGTTAGATATGCATATCGTGACCAGGGCCGCCAGCTGAAGGGGGGCCTTGGGTAAATTCAATTTTGTGTGGCTTTTGACGTTAAATACGCCGGTGGATCTAATATTAAGACACGTCATAGTCCTACGTGTGTCTTACTGGTCATAATGGGAAACATCAACCCGGGTCTTTGTTTACTCGCTTAGTTTCGGAAATTTCTATTTTCGTTACGGCAACGGTTGAGTTTCGCTGAGACGAATCATTCATCAGGTCTCAGTTGTTACCAGTTCCATGGCTATCATTTCCAAAGATACAAAGTGGAATGTGCTATAGGCGCATAAGGAGACTGTAAATGTAATTTTTACCATAAAAAAATTCAGACGATGTCGTGCAGCTCAACAGAAAATACTGGAGCTCTTCATCGTAAGAACTGGTAACACTCGCTCTATGAACGGACAACGTTGAATAATTGATGATCAATAACTTTAATTGATAAGAAGCTTAGTTTGCACGTGCTATGGTTACGGTCACTGTCAAGACTATTGTGTATGGCGAACGGAAAAGACCTTGGACATCTGTAGTGGCTACATCAAGTTACAAAGCCGAGGTCTACAAGATCTTGCCGACGGTGGTGACAGCAAACAGAACGTCATACAATACGACCACATGAAGCAGAAATTCAAAAACCCCACCTTGTCTTTGGCGAGTACAAGCAGCCTCGCTATTCACTTGATGGTCTTCACGCGACTGAGTTTGTAGTGATGGTACGGGGAAATGGCAGACAAAGAATCATTTGAGGATCTTGTAGCTCCGAACATTGTGTTGAATGAACAAAGTTAACAAGGCCCACGAAAAGGGCCCGGCCTGTCTACATTTATACTATTTGCTATATATAATATTACAAGGGCTAAGCGAGGGGCCCTCACAAGCGCGGTGCCTTCGCCAACGTTTGCCCCCTCCCCCAGCACTGGCCCTGCTGTGACCTACCTTTGCTTAGGCTCACGTTGCATCACAATACGACTGCCCCTTTACTTTACAATACTTTACTTTCTAAAATTGGCATTCGGTAGAAATGAAAGTCAGTAGAAATTACATCCACAGAAATGACATCTAGTAGAAATGACATCATAGAAATGACAACCATAAAAATTACAGCCCTAGAAATGACAGCTGGTAGATATAAAATCCATAAAAATTATATAGAGTAGAGATGACAGCCATAAAAGTGAATGCTATAGAAATGGTAGCCATAGAAATGACGGCAAGTAGAAATGACAGCCATACAAATGACAGCCATACAAATGACAGCCATAGAAATAACAGCAAGTCGAAAAGAAAGCCAGTGGACATGGCGGTCATAGAAATTACAACCAGTAGAAATGACATCTAGTAGAAATGACAGCCAGTTAAAATGACAAACAGTAGAAATGACACCTAGTAGAAATGACAGCTAGTAGAAATGACAGCCAGTTGAAGCAGCCAATAGAAATGAGAGTCAATAGATATGACCCCGATAGAAATGACAGCCAGCAGAAATGACAGCGAGCAGAAATGACAACCAGTAGAAATGACGACTAGTAGAAATGACAGCCAGCAAAAATGACAATTACAAAATGACAGCTAGTAGAAATGACAGCCAGTAGAAATGACAGCTAGTACAAATTACATCCAGCAGAAATGACAGCCAGCAGAAATGACAACCAGTAGAAATGACCGCTAGTAGAAATGACAGCTAGTAGAAATGACAGCCAGTTCAAATGACAACCAGTAGAAAAGACAGCTAGTAGAAATGACAGCTAGTAGAAATGACAGCCAAGAGAAATGACAGCCAGCAGAAATGACAGCCAGCAGAAATGACAGCCAACAGAAATGAAAACCAGTAGAAATGACAGCCAGTTGAAATGAAAACCAGTAGAAATGACATCTAGTAGAAATGACATCTAGTTGAAATGACAGCCAGTAGAAATGACAGCTAGTAGAAATGACAGCTAGTTGAAATGACACCCGATAGAAATGACAGCCATAGTGTTGACATGTAGTAGAAATTCTTCATTTAGAAATGGACGCTCACCCCCAGTGGGTTATAAATATTACTTCAGTGGAACAATGCCAATGTCCCAACTCTAAGTTGACATACAACATGTAAAGTCTAAGTTAAACACAAGACACACCAGGGACATACAAACATGTAAAGTCTAAGTTAAACACAAGAGGGACATACAAACATATAAAGTCTAAGTTAAACACAAGACACACCAGGGACGTACAAACACATAAAGACTAAGTTAAACACAAGAGGGACATACAAACATATAAAGCCTAAGTTAAACACAAGACACACCAGGGACGTACAAACATATAAAGCCTAAGTTAAACACAAGACACACCAGGGACGCACAAACATATAAAGCCTAAGTTAAACACAAGACACACCAGGGACGTACAAACATATAAAGCCTAAGTTAAACACAAGACACACCAGGGACGTACAAACATATAAAGTCTAAGTTAAACACAAGACACACCAGGGACGTACAAACACATAAAGACTAAGTTAAACACAAGAGGGGCATACAAACATATAAAGCCTAAGTTAAACACAAGAGGGACATACAAACATGTAAAGTCTAAGTTAAACACAAGACACACCAGGGACGTACAAACATATAAAACCTAAGTTAAACACAAGACACACCAGGGACGTACAAACATATAAAGCCTAAGTTAAACACAAGACACACCAGGGACGTACAAACATACAAAGTCTAAGTTAAACACAAGACACACCAGGGACGAACAAACATATAAAGCCTAAGTTAAACACAAGACACACCAGGAACGTACAAACATATAAAGCCTAAGTTAAACACAAGACACACCAGGGACGTACAAACATATAAAGTCTAAGTTAAACACAAGACACACCAGGGACGTACAAACACATAAAGACTAAGTTAAACACAATTCACAAGACACACCAGGGACGTACAAACATATAAAGCCTAAGTTAAACACAAGACACACCAGGGACGTACAAACATATAAAGCCTAAGTTAAACACAAGACACACCAGGGACGTACAAACATATAAAGTCTAAGTTAAACACAAGACACACCAGGGACGTACAAACACATAAATCCTAAGTTAAACTCAAGACACACCAGGGACGTACAAACATATAAAGTCTAAGTTAAACACAAGACACACCAGGGACATGCAAACATATAAAGCCTAAGTTAAACACAAGAGGGACATACAAACATGTAAAGTCTAAATTAAACACAAGACACACCAGGGACACACAAACATGTGCAGACGTTTTCTCATGAAAGAGCTCAATAAAAGCACAAATCTTGGTACACCTGGTACACACCTGTGTCTCCTGCCACTGCTACAAGGTAGCCTTCGCCCCTGACAGGATCTCGCACACATTCCAGCACATCCAGTACCGTCGTCTCAGGGGTGAGAGGGACCTCAATGCTAGTGCCATGGTTCTCACTGGTGTACACCCATATTGAGGTCTGGTAGAGGATGTAACAATGTGTGATCATTACAACGGAATTATATACAAGCGTTTACTTTAAGACACATCAAGACATTTTGACCTGCTCACACAAGCGCCTCATCATTTGCATAACCCGTGTTTGGAGCCCGGGGACCAGATTCATTGTACGCCCCTACCCCCCAAACTCTGATTTTTTTTTTAAATCAATAAACTAGTATGAAAGCCCCTTTGGTCCCCCCTCCAAAACTTGTCTGGAGCCAGGGGGGGGGGAAATCTGCCCCCATGTCCCCGTGAGCTACGCCACTGCGCTTCATACAGTGGCAAAGTGTAAAATCACCATCTTTTGGAGCCCGGGGACCCGATTCATTGTACCCCCCCACCCCCCAAACTCTTATTTTTTTTTTAAATCAATAAACTAGTATGAAAGCCCCTTTGGTCCCCCCTCCAAAACTTGTCTGGGGCCAGGGGGGGGGGGGGGAATCTGCCCCCATGTCCCCGTTAGCTACGCCACTGCGCTTCATACAGGTGACAAGTGTAAAATCACCATCCGCAGAGCAAGGCTACACAAGAACAAAATAAACGTATATCCTAGGAAGCGATTGGTTTTTTCCTAAGTTTCTGTTTCTATTAGAACTTAAATAAGCTGAACATTAAACCACCCCTCAAACCTTTACATGCATTTTAAATAATCATTGATCATAATATTCCTAGTCCACCCACTTGTGCACCGCAGATTAAGTTCACCGACTATTTCAGAAAAACAAAAGTAAATATTCGGTGACAAAAGCGCTTGAGATATCTTTTTTTTTGATACTACAGAATCTCATTAAGCACTCTTATCGGATATGTTATTTCCTGAAATAAGTGACATAATTCCTTCATCTTCCCATTGAAAAACATGACACAATATTTGGGGTTAAGGTAGGGGGATGGGGCTGAAAATTTAAAACAATGTGTTGCCATCGGCAACGAATCTGTGCGCCAAGCTTAGGCTCGATAGGTTGACGGGAAGTGGGTCAATTAACCGTCCGAAGATTTTGCCACCCAGGCTTATAGAAATACACGAACACAAGCGAATGTATTATATAGGATTTAAAAACTAGTCTTCGTTGGAAAATAATTACATTTTTCTGTAATAGATCATCGGAAGCAAAAAAATATGGCTGTCGTTCAGGGGAACAAACAAATATTGTATGATGGTAAACTCTAGCTGGCAAGAGGCGCCAGACTAGTGGGGCGCCAAAACGGGCTATTGGTGCATTTAATAGATGAATATAATGTGTCTAAGAGTTGGGGGGGGGGAAGGGGGCGCAAAAGGGAATCTTGTCCCCAAGCGCCAAACACTCTAGCTACGCCTCTGTATAGTTGGCCTTGCCTGTGGCTTCATTTAGATGTCAATGATCGTTGAACTGTCCAGGCTTTATTCATAGTATGGTGGACTTGACACGTTTTAAACTAAGACCAGATGTCAGTGTTGTTATTAATTGGCCAGGCTCTATTCATTGAATGCTGGACTTGACATGTGGTTAACTAAGACCAGATTTCAATGTCATCTTTAATAGACCACGCTTTATTTATTGTATGCTGGACTTGACGTGTGGTTAACTAAGACCAGATGCCAATGTCATCTTTAATTGGCCACGCTCTATTTATTGTATGCTGTCATAGATTTTTTTTTAAAATGTCTTGTCAATAAGTTCCAACCATTCAAGGTGAACTGTACATAAAAATTCAAGGTAAGCTTAGATTATAACGTGGAGAAGCCATACCATCATACAATAAACCAATGAGCCCAATGGTCCCATGTTTACTCATGCGGAAAGTGTTCCAACTTAAATCAGTTAACGACAATGTGCGCGGGACTGCCATCAAGACGTGTGAAGGAACTAGTGGTTAAGTGGAACGAGAAAGGTTTCTTCTTGAAATGAAAAGACAGGGCAATTAAAATAACGTTTAGGCAAAATGCCTTCGTCAGCATACAGGAGAATACAAGAAACAAAAGATAATAGCAATCAAAGACAAACCCTGAAATAGCGAAATGGAGGATTTATTCCTAAAGTAGGGATCGTGTTGGTGATTTATCGTTTATGTCACCCCGAGGCCCGAGACCATATCCGCCCCACACTCACCCACCTACCCCCCACCCACATAAAACCCCACCCACCCACCTACCCCCACCCCAACCTCAATGCCACCCCACCCCCAGTTGGCTTTCCCATCTGGACAGAGGTTGTGTTCTAAAGTTATGATGTCGCTAACTACGCTAATTACGACTGCACAACTTAAAGTTTTTTTCACAACCTATTCAAAGTATGAACCATCTGATACAAATAATTAATAAACATTGAAAGGATACCAATTAACATAAACATATAGTTCTTTTTTTCTTGAAATAGTTTAGATTTAGTAAAAAATATACATTTAAATAATGCTCCAGACATGTACACGCATGAAAAGAGACGTGTGACATGTACACGCATGAAAAGAGATGTGTGACATGTACACGGATGAAAAGAGATGTGTGACATGTACACGCATGAAAAGAGATGTGTGAGATGTACACGCATGAAAAGAGATGTGTGAGATGTACACGCATGAAAAGAGATGTGTGACATGTACACGCATGAAAAGAGATGTGTGACATGTACACGCATGAAAAGAGATGTGTGACATGTACACGCATGAAAAGAGATGTGTGACATGTACACACATGAAAAGAGATGTGTGACATGTACACGCATGAAATAGGTGTGTGACATGTACACGCATGAAAAGAGATGTGTGACATGTACACGCATGAAAAGAGATGTGTGACATGTACACGCATGAAAAGAGATGTGTGACATGTACACGCATGAAAAGAGATGTGTGACATGTACACGCAGGAAAAGAGATGTGTGACATGTACACGCATGAAAAGAGGTGTGTGACATGTACACACATGAAAAGAGGTGTGTGACATATACACGCATGAAAAGAGATGTGTGACATGTACACGCATGAAAAGAGATGTGTGACATGTACACGCATGAAAAGAGATGTGTGACATGTACACGCATGAAAAGAGATGTGTGACATGTACACGCATGAAAAGAGATGTGTGACATGTACACGCAGGAAAAGAGATGTGTGACATGTACACACAGGAAAAGAGATGTGTGACATGTACACGCAGGAAAAGAGATGTGTCAAATGGGGAAAATGACATAAATTGTTACGAAAATGACTTTGCAAAGAATTGTATTGTGTATACACTATAGATTAATGAATCTATCGCTCTCTGCTTCTCTCAGTAGGAACTCGTACTGAATTGGTTCAGTAACAAAAAAGTTACATATGTTTTTTAACAAATAATCCATACCACATCGCTGGTTGGATTGTTTTCATATGACAACTGTTAACACAAGTGCAAGCGACGCATATTACATGGTTCAAATATGGTCACCATTTCAATATCGAATTTTAAGTCTGTGGTCAACCAGGGTTGCAATCAGAGTCATAATTTTAATATCGAATATTTAGTCTGTGGTCAACCACGGTTGCAATCAGAGTCATAATTTTAATCTCGAATATTAAGTCTGTGGTCAACCACGGTTGCAATCAGAGTCATCATTTTAATCTCGAATATTAAGTATGTGGTCAACCACGGTTGCAATCAGTAAATGATAAAATACAAAAGAAACAAACCCCACCTCCAATGTATATCGGTAACAGGTTCTCCAAAAGGTTAATAGATAAATGTTTGATAAGATCCTAGTGACATTACCTTCTTAGAATCATCTTTGACCTCCTCATGTTCATTGGACTGGTCCTTGGCAGTGATGTCATGTACGCCTGACTTGGCGACCACGGCAAAATACATCGGTAACGTCGTAAACTCTTTAATCAAGCCTACTCACTTCCTACGTTGAAAGTACATTATGTCTAGCGCTCTTGTAACTGGGCGCCATTGAACAGGGCCATTAATCCACACAAGTTTGATGAGATTATCAGTATAATACGCTGCATCAATTGGAAGTGCTATTCACAAGACGCAAGTACTAGTAACACGTAGACAGTACTCCACAATGCCACGTTCAGTCTAACTTCCAACAATGGGATCATTGATGTCAACGAATTGCCCGTTGGTCTTTTAACAAGCTCAACTGTCAGACAGACTCGGCCTACTGTAAGACAAACTCGGCCTACGGTAAGAATAATTTACAACGCAAACTGTCATGGGAGCAGAATAATGAGCTTACTCGAATGATTTACCGTTACACCCTAAGAATGTAGTCAGCAAATCAAGGATCCATTTTTAAGAAATCAATGTTTACTACATTTGTTATTAAAAAAATAAAAATAATGAGAAGCGAAATAACCAAGCTGAGGAGAGAACAGCATGCCACGAGCCGAGAACCACTGCTCTTTTAGATTTTTAAGGCAAAGATGTGTTTATGATTTGTTGAAGTTTATAAACACAAGTTCGTATCTGATGGTGATCCGGGCAAGTTGACCGGCGGAATAACAACCAAACGAAATCTCAGCACACTATCTTATACACATTGCTTTAAAAACCAGGCATTCTGCGATCTTATCATTATCACATGTTGTTTCAACATACACACATGTGTTAAGAATGTTTACTACACATACAGGTAGACACGAACCTCCCCACGACCGTACACCGGCTGGACCACAACAGGGAGCCGCGTCCTCTTCAAACGTATAAAGTTATGCCACTTGAACAATTAGACTACCACCATATGAACAATGCACGACGCCGTGATTGTAATTAAGTACGCCCGGTCGTAAGAAGACACCTGGTGGAATGTGGCCACTTGAGACTTCTCCATCAGGGTCTCCCAGTCTCCAGTGTCAAGTCACAGCAGGCAGACCAAATTGGTTCTCAAAAGGATTACACAGAGTCTCCGTGCGCAGTCATTAAAAGCAGATACGGAGGTTCTCAATCTGACTACACAGAGCCGGCTTCAGTTATAGGAGACATCAGCGGCTGCCAAGCTTTGTGCATCAGCGACATCGGCGGCTGCCTAGCTTTATGTATCGGCGACATAGGGGGTTGCCTAGGGCGGCACTATTCAAGGGACGGCAAATTCCAGAGCTAAATAGAAAGAGCGGAACGGGCGGTCTACTCCGGGGGCACCTTTTATTTTCCTTATAGTGAGGGGTAGCATTTTCAGCCGCCTGGAGAGTTTGTTTGTGGGAATGGGGTGACAATAAGGTTGATCCGCCCCGAGCGGCACTAACCATGGCCACTCCCCTGCGCCCATAACCAGGCTGTTTTGAGAAAAGTGCATAGAGTAAATGTAATATTACATCATAGTTATTCAGTGTTTAAATGGGCAACCCATGTATTACGGAAGTGGCGGGAGTCAGGGGGGCAGACTGAGTACTTACAGTGGCGTAGCTATAAGGTTTAGTGCCACACGCAGTGAGCCAAGAACTTTGCCGCCCCTGCCACAAAAATAACTATACACCTGGCATTAAATGACGCCCTTCCATTACCATTTGTTAGTCTGAATGTCTTATGTGTGTCGCCTGTCTTAAAATAAAGCTTACCTCTACCATTTGTTATTCTGAATGTCTTATGTGTGTCGCCTGTCTTAAAATAAAGCTTACCTCTACCATTTGTTAGTCTGAATGTCTTATGTGTGTCGCCTGTCTTAAAATAAAGCTTACCTCTACTGTTTGTTAGTCTGAATGTCTTAATGTCGTGTCTTTTGTCGTAAAATAATGCTTACCTCTACCGTTTGTTAGTCTCAATGTCTTAATATCGTGTCTTTTGTCGTAAAATAATACTTACCTCTACCGTTTGTTAGTCTGAATGTCTTAATGTCGCGTCTTTTGTCGTAAAATAAAGCTTACCTCTACCATTTGTTAGTCTGAATGTCTTATGTGTGTCGTCTGTCTTAAAATAAAGCTTATCTCTACTGTTTTATTGGCAACTATTGTTTGTGCCTCATTAGCCTAAATGTTGACACGGTACGGGTTTTTAAGTTAATGATCTTAACCCTAGGTGCCCCCTTGTGTTGGGAGTGGGGGGTATGGGAGAGAGAGAGTCAGTACAAGGCCGTGCTCAATTTCCTAATGAGGCTTACTTTATAAATATCTCCAAAACTGATGATGATCTTTTTTTTATTTAAATAACAAAGCAATATACAATTTTAAAGAAATTTTTTTTTCGGATGATCGGAGATACACATGACATGTTATGTCACATGTATGTTCAAATAACATACAAATAGTTAATATATCCGGCCCTGGTCCCTGGTACAGTTTCAAAGGTGTCTGCCGTTCCGCCAAACTTAACAGTCTGGGAAGCACTGCTCTATTAAAAAAAAAAAGCTACTCCCAGACTTGAAGTTTGACAATGACATTCAAGACCAACTTAACAATGGAGTTAGACCAGGCAGGCAGTACGGCCGTTACACACATGATGCCAGGCGGCTGGTTTTATCATGTCACCACAGCTACCACGCACTGTGCCTTCACAGCTTTGATTAATGTGACGGGAAGGTTCAGATACATATTAATACCTGTGCTAGCTTCCAAATGGTCTTAAGGCATCTTTATTTAGTGAACTGATCATGTTCTTGGAAAGATTTCATAATAATGGTGTTCGTCAGTCGGAAGTCGACCATGACCACTTTAATCATCAGATTTGTGCTCATTCTGTCTGTGGGTGCGCAGATGGCTCATGAGGCCCATTCTGGCACGAAATTTTCTTGTGCAGTAGGTGCAGGGTAATAATGGGGCAACACCGGGAGTAGAGTCAGTCAGGGACAACTTGGTATGTCTCTTGCGCTCTGCAGCAACTGTTCTGACAACTTCATGTTGCATGGAGCTCCTGTGTAAAGTGGAACGTCATGAAGGTTCGATACTTTACTTTTTCTGTGTCTGATGTTACAATGGCTTTACTATGTCTGATGTTACAATGGCTTTACTATGTCTGATGTTACAATGGCTTTACTATGTCTGATGTTACAATGGCTTTACTATGTCTGGTGTTACAATGGCTTTACTATGTCTGATGTTACAATGGCTTTACTATGTCTGATGTTACAATGGCTTTACTATGTCTGGTGTTACAATGGCTTTACTATGTCTGGTGTTACAATGGGTTTACTATGTCTGGTGTTACAATGGCTTTACTATGTCTGGTGTTACAATGGCTTTACTATGTCTGATGTTACAATGGGTTTACTATGTCTGGTGTTACAATGGCTTTACTATGTCTAGTGTTACAATGGCTTTACTATGTCTGATGTTACAATGGGTTTACTATGTCTGGTGTTACAATGGCTTTACTATGTCTGGTGTTACAATGGGTTTACTATGTCTGGTGTTACAATGGCTTTACTATGTCTGGTGTTACAATGGCTTTACTATGTCTGATGTTACAATGGGTTTACTATGTCTGGTGTTACAATGGGTTTACTATGTCTGGTGTTACAATGGCTTTACTATGTCTGGTGTTACAATGGGTTTACTATGTCTGGTGTTACAATGGCTTTACTATGTCTGGTGTTACAATGGCTTTACTATGTCTGATGTTACAATGGGTTTACTATGTCTGATGTTACAATGGCTTTACTATGTCTGATGTTACAATGGCTTTACTATGTCTGGTGTTACAATGGGTTTACTATGTCTGGTGTTACAATGGGTTTACTATGTCTGGTGCTACAATGGCTTTACTATGTCTGATGTTACAATGGCTTTACTATGTCTGGTGCTACAATGGCTTTACTATGTCTGATGTTACAATGGCTTTACTATGTCTGGTGTCACAATGGCTTTACTATGTTTGGTGTTACAATGGCTTTACTATGTCTGGTGTTACAATGGCTTTACTATGTCTGGTGTTACAATGGCTTTACTATGTCTGTTGTTACAATGGCTTTACTATGTCTGGTGTTACAATGGGTTTACTATGTCTGGTGTTACAATGGCTTTACTATGTCTGATGTTACAATGGCTTTACTATGTCTGGTGTTACAATGGCTTTACTATGTCTGGTGTTACAATGGCTTTACTATGTCTGGTGTTACAATGGCTTTACTATGTCTAGTGTTACAATGGCTTTACTATGTCTGGTGTTACAATGGCTTTACTATGTCTGATGTTACAAGGGGTTTACTATGTCTGGTGTTACAACGGCTTTACTATGTCTGATGTTACAATGGCTTTACTATGTCTGATGTTACAATGGCTTTACTATGTCTGGTGTTACAATCGCTTTACTATGTCTGTTGTTACAATGGCTTAACTATGTCTGATGTTACAATGGCTTTACTATGGCTGGTGTTACAATGGCTTTACTATGTCTGGTGTTACAATGGCTTTACTATGTCTGGTGTTACAATGGCTTTACTATGTCTGATGTTACAATGGCTTTACTATGTCTGGTGTTACAATGGCTTTACTATGTCTGGTGTTACAATGGCTTTACTATGTCTGGTGTTACAATGGCTTTACTATGTCTGGTGTTACAATGGCTTTACTATGTCTGATGTTACAATGGGTTTACTATGTCTGGTGTTACAATGGCTTTACTATGTCTGGTGTTACAATGGGTTTACTATGTCTGGTGTTACAATGGCTTTACTATGTCTGGTGTTACAATGGCTTTACTATGTCTGGTGTTACAATGGGTTTACTATGTCTGGTGTTACAATGGGTTTACTATGTCTGGTGTTACAATGGCTTTACTATGTCTGGTGTTACAATGGCTTTACTATGTCTGATGTTACAATGGCTTTACTATGTCTGATGTTACAATGGCTTTACTATGTCTGGTGTTACAATGGCTTTACTATGTCTGATGTTACAATGGCTTTACTATGTCTGATGTTACAATGGCGTTATTATGTCTGATGTTACAATGGCTTTACTATGTCTGATGTTACAATGGCTTTACTATGTCTGATGTTACAATGGCTTTACTATGTCTGGTGTTACAATGGCTTTACTATGTCTGATGTTACAATGGCTTTACTATGTCTGGTGTTACAATGGCTTTACTATGTTTGGTGTTACAATGGCTTTACTATGTCTGATGTTACAATGGCTTTACTATGTCTGGTGTTACAATGGCTTTACTATGTCTGATTATACAAAGGCTTCACTATGTCTGGTGTTAAAATGGCTTCACTATGTCTGGTGTTACAAGGGCTTCGCTATTTCTGATGTATTATTTAAAAAGAAGTTTCAACATTTTTAATAGGTGCGATGTAATATATGGCGTGGTAGAATGCAATATATTTCGTAGTAGCATGTATTCACTGGCGTGGTAGAGAGTAAAACCTTGCGTGGTATAGTGTAAATTATGGCGTGATAGATTGTTAAGTATGGCGTGGTAGGGTGTAATAACTGATGTGGTAAGAGTGTAATATATTCAAAGATATTCCTGGATTTAAACCATGTGATAAAATAGTATGACCATAAATTCAATCTATTCAAGGTCATTGTATAAATTTGTTTAAAGTCAGTTTAGTTTGACGCAGAACGGATCTGAAGGAATTCAAACTTGTAACCCTTCTAATAGTGCTACCGTTTGCTTTGTTCATAGAGCTATTAACCGGCGCATCTTTGTAAGCGGACGGGACTTAACAGAAAGAGTTAACGCGACTTCCTGATATCCTTGTCACCTCAATAGGAACAACAAGGTAAGGGGGGAACATGTAAGTGGTATTAAGTACAGCTTTGATGTAGGACAGAACTAAGTGCTTGGGGTAAGGAACAGACGGCCTGCTCGGGGTAGGGAACACACGGCCTGCTTGAGAGATTTCAACATGTGGCGGATGGCAAGGAAAATAGCGATGTGCTGGAAAACTCTTGGAGAGGAGTTATCGACCACTTGATCTTTTCTTTCTTTAGAAGATTGGGGGAGGAAACAATAAGAAAAACTATTGCAAACTCTAATTATAAAAAAAACCAATTATCTAAAAGCTCCATACGGTATTAAAATGCTCTTCCTATCAGTTCAATCACATTCACACATATGCGCAATAACATATGTCAATATTTCCAAACTTCCAACAACAGCTTGAATTGATAACCACATTTATTCGGGGGGGGGGGGAAGAGAGCTTGTCTTAAATAAATACCCTCTTTCCCATCACAGTTATATAAGTTAGCTTGCCGCAGCTATGACGACCATATTGAACTCGTTAACTTGCCGTAACTATGAAGACCATACTGAACTTGTTAACATGCCGTAACTATGACGACCATACTGAACTCGTTAACTTGCCGTAACTATGACGACCATACTGAACTTGTTAACTTGCCGTAACTATGACGATCATACTGAACTTGTTAACTTGCCGTAACTATGACGACCATATTGAAGTTGTTAACATGCCGTAACTATGACGACCATACTGAACTTGTTAACTTGCCGTAACTATGACGACCATACTGAACTTGTTAACTTGCCGTAACTATGACGACCATATTGAACTTGATAACATGCCGTAACTATGACGACCATACTAAACTTGTTAACATGCCGTAACTATGAACACCATACTGAACTTGATAACTTGCCGTAACTATGACGACCATATTGAACTTGTTAACATGCCGTAACTATGACGACCATACTGAACTTGTTAGCATGCCGTAACTATGACGACCATACTTAACTTGACCTGAACACAGATATCTATTGGGCACGGTCTAATATACAGGTTTAAGTTTGTCACAATCATACAATGTCAAATATTAAAACAGAATTGATAGAGTCATCTAGTCAAAATAACAGTGACAGAATGTTGACACGTTTAAAGTGGTTTAAACTAGATATACACTTAAAACACCACACAATCTGTAGCACACAAATCCTTATAGAAATCAATGTGTCCTGAACACTGCAGTATACTAAAGAATGGCGCCAAATTGAACTGAGCACTGCAGTATACTTGAGAATCACGTCACTTTGTGTTGAACACGGCAGTATGCTGTACAATCTCGTGTGCAAAACCTATCAATGGAAGTCTCCAGTTAAATGATTTAAAGGCTGTGTGTGTGTGTGTGCGTGAGAGAGAGAGAGAGAGAGAGAGAGAGAGAGAGAGAGAGACATGTCCTGTATAATAGGACTCCTACAAACATGTAAGGACGTACACTCTTCTTTGTCAGTTTCACTTACATTGTATACATGCTCTAACTGTCACTGACAACCTCTACGCCGGGTCCAAAGCCAGCCAGCCGTAAACCACTGCCTTCAAAATTGCTGGTGACATACTCGCGAGCTGATTCTGCACATTCTAATGGGACGGCTTCTCAACGTATGCTGCATGCACCCCCCAAAGTATTAATAACTCATTAAGTACCCACGATGTAACAAATACTATCGATTAGCTATGGAGTTCAATACTAGAACAAGAGTAGAACTATAGTAGAACAAGAGTAGAACTGTAGTAGAACAAGAGTAGAACTATAGCAGAACAAGAGTAGAACTATAGCAGAACAAGAGTAGAACTATAGTAGAACAAGAGTAGAACTCTAGTAGAACAAGAGTAGAACTCTAGTAGAACAAGAGTAGAACTCTAGTAGAACAAGAGTAGAACTATAGTAGAACAAGAGTAGAACTATAGTAGAACGAGAGTAGAACGAGAGTAGAACTATAGTAGAACGAGAGTAGAACTATAGTAGAACAAGAGTAGAACTCTAGTAGAACAAGAGTAGAACTCTAGTAGAACAAGAGAGGAACTCAAGTAGAACAAGAGTAGAACTCTAGTAGAACAAGAGTTGAACTCTAGTAGAACAAGAGTAGAACAAGAGTAGAACTATAGTAGAACAAGAGTACAACTATCAACGGAAATAACGGTACAGCAAACTGAACTAAAATAGTTCATTCAATGTGTCACGTAATGCAACAAGGTGACTCCGAGTCATTTGGTCAGAGTCTTAGAGACCACCCATTCAATGAGACATGGGCAGTCCAGATGCTAGGAAGGAAAGCAGTAATATCAAGGTGACTCTGAGCTATAGGGAGAGTCCATCTACTAGGAAGGAAATGATTTCAAGGTGGCTCTACTTGAAAGACAACACTTGTTCTTGGTGGCAACCTTGCGAGATATAAGGTGGCAATCTTGTCAGAAAGAAGAAGGCGGCACTCTTGCGGGGTAGGAGGTGGCAATCTTGTGGGATAGAAGGTGGCAATCTTGTGGGATAGAAGGTGGAAATCTTGTGGGATATACGATGGCAATCTTGTGGGATAGGAGGTGGCAATCTTGTGGGATAGAAGGTGGCAATCTTGTGGGATAAAAGATGGCAATCTTGTGGGATAGGAGGTGGCAATCTTGTGGGATAGAAGGTGGCAATCTTGTGGGATAGAAGGTGGCAATATTGTGAGATAGAAGGTGGCAATATTGTGGGATAGAAGGTGGCAATCTTGTGGGATAGAAGGTGGCAATCTTGTGAGATAGAAGGTGACAATCTTGTGGGATAGAAGGTGGCAATCTTGTCGGATAGAAGGTGGCAATCTTGTGGGATAGAATGTGGAAATCTTTTGGGATAGAAGGTGGCAATCCTGTGGGATAGAAGGTGGCAATCTTGTGAGATAGAAGGTGGCAATCTTGGGAGATAGAAGGTGACTTGTGGGATAGAAGGTGGCATATCTTGTCGGATAGAAGGTGGCATATCTTGTGGGATAGAAGGTGGCAATCTTGTGGGATAGAAGGTGGCAATTTTGTGGGATAGGAGGTGGCAATCTTGTGGGATAGGAGATGGCAATCTTGTGAGAGAGGATAGCTGGGGTAATGCTGCAAGAGGCTGTGTAAGACTCTATTAATAAAAATGAGTTGAAAACCTACCTTGAAGGGTAAGGTCAGATAATTCTTGTAAATGGAATCTTATAACTTTCAAAGGATCAAATGTTGAGATTACAGCAAGAAAGTACGAACATTTTTGTGTTAAAAAATCCCATGTAAGCAATGGTTTAACTTGTCCATGTAAGCAATGGTTTAACTTGTACATGTAAGCAATGGTTTAACTTGTCCATCTAAGCAATGGTTTAACTTGTATATGTAAGCAATGGTTTAACTTGTCCATGTAAGCAATGGTTAAACTTGTCCATGTAAGCAATGGTTAAACTTGTACATGTAAGCAATGGTTAAACTTGTCCATGGACGGCATTGGAACACTGGACGGCATTGGAACACTGGACGGCATTGGAACACTGGACGGCATTGGAAAACTGGACGGCATTGGAACACTGGACGGCATTGGAACACTGGACGGCATTGGAACAAATATTGAAGATAATTGGAAAAGTCGAGCATCAGCGTTTATTTTTGATGCTCTAGCATTGGGTGAAAGCACAGATATGGCAGATACTGCCCAACTCTAGCAGTGGATGAAAGCACAGATATGGCAGATACTGCCCAACTCTAGCATTGGGTGAAAGCACAGAAATGGCAGATACTGCCCAACTCTAGCAGTGGATGAAAGCACAGATATGGCAGATACTGCCCAACTCTAGCAGTGGATGAAAGCACAGATATGGCAGATACTGCCCAACTCTAGCATTGGATGAAAGCACAGATATGGAAGATACTGCCCAACTCTAGCATTGGATGAAAGCACAGATATGGCAGATACTGCCCAACTCTAGCAGTGGGTGAAAGCACAGATATGGCAGATACTGCCCAACTCTAGCATTGGATGAAAGCATAGATATGACAGATACTGCCCAACTCTAGCAGTGGATGAAAGCACAGATACGGTAGATACTGCCCAACTCTAGCAGTGGATGAAAGCACAGATATGGCAGATAATGCCCTACTCTAGCATTGGATGAAAGCATAGATATGGCAGATACTGCCCAACTCTAGCAGTGGATGAAAGCACAGATATGGCAGATACTGCCCAACTCTAGCAGTGGATGAAAGCACAGAAATGGCAGATACTGCCCAACTCTAGCAGTGGATGAAAGCACAGATATGGCAGATACTGCCCAACTCTAGCAGTGGATGAAAGCACAGATATGGCAGATACTGCCCAACTCTAGCATTGGATGAAAGCACAGAAATGGCAGATACTGCCCAACTCTAGCATTGGATGAAAGCACAGAAATGGCAGATGCTGCCCAAAAGGCATTTTCATCAGGGGTGTTGATGTCCATTTTAAAAAGACAGAAGAGTTAGCGGCACTGTATCCACTTAAAGACACTACTTGTATCGTTGTCACACAATGAAAGAATGAGGATTGCAACATTTTCTGAAAAGAGGGGTTCAACACAAACTAGTTCAACGATCAACAATCATTACATGATCGCCGGCTTTCTAAAGAGTCACATCACAACTTTAAACAGTTTAAAAGTTTACAAAAAATGATTGGAATATGGGCTAGGGTTTAAATGAATTCAAATCGCGTGTTTGGCACGGGTTGTCAATTGAATTCAGGGATTAGCACGGGTTGGCAGATGAAGTCGGTGTTTGGCACGGGTTGGCAGATGAAGTCAGTGTTTGGCACGGGTTGGCAGATAAAGTCAGTGTTTGGCACGGGTTGGCAGATGAAGTCGGTGTTTTCCACGGGTTGGCAGATGAAGTCAGTGTTTGGCACGGGTTGGCAGATGAAGTCGGTGTTTGGCACGGGTTGGCAGATGAAGTCGGTGCTTGGCACGGGTTGGCAGATGAAATCGGTGTCTGGCACGGGTTGGCAGATGAAGTCGGTGTTTGGCACGGGTTGGCAGATGAAGTCAGTGTTTGGCACGGGTTGGCTGATGAAGTCGGTGTTTAGCACGGGTTGGCAGATGAAGTCGGTGTTTGGCACGGGTTGGCAGATGAAGTCAGTGCTTGGCACGGGTTGGCAGATGAAGTCGGTGCTTAGCACGGGTTGGCAGATGAAGTCAGTGCTTAGCACGGGTTGTCAGATGAAATCAGTGCTTAGCACGGGTTGGCAGATGAAGTCAGTGTTTGGCACGGGTTGGCAGATGAAGTCGGTGTTTGGCAGGGGTTGGCAGATGAAGTCAGTGCTTAGCACGGGTTGGCAGATGAGTCAGTACTTGGCACGGGTTGGCAGATGAAGTCAGTGCTTAGCACGGGTTGGCAGATGAAGTCAGTGCTTAGCACGGGTTGGCAGATGAAGTCAGTGCTTAACACGGGTTGGCAGATGAAGTCAGTGTTTGGCACGGGTTGGCAGATGAAGTCAGTGTTTAGCACGGGTTGGCAGATGAAGTCGGTGTTTGGCACGGGTTGGCAGATGAAGTCAGATTTGCTGGTGTACGCTGACTTTGTAAGTGGCAATACAAATCCTATCGGAGACGACATGAACCCACATAGCGTATGAACTCCAACATAAACGTTGTGTAAGCCGCTGCCCGATTCACGACCTGGCAATCCCGAGGTGAGCTTCCGTTGATATCATGAGCCGTTATCAGGGAGGATACAGCCCGGTGTCAAGATAGCGGCATTTCGGAACAGCTGGCCACCTGTTGATGTCTTCCAGTGTATTGGCTAGTTCATTCATGAGGTGTTTGCTTCTGAATGATATATTCGAAACAGTGCTCCATACACTTTAAATCAGTAGGATGATATAACGGTGGTGTTTTGTGACATCACAGCGTCTTGTTCCTTAACTAAACTACCCAACTCGTTTCACCAGATACTTATTATAATGAAGGCGCACTTGTCTAAACGGGTGGATGAGACTCGTTAACCTTGGTCGGCAACTCATCTAAGAGAAGGAAACTCTGAATTCAAACCCGGAGTTGGAGTCCCGTAAGGCGCATACAATGTCCATTCCTGCAACCGTACCCATCCCTGGTCGTCTTGACGTAGAGTCTTGCCACTGGATATGGTGGGCTCGGACTAGAGAGTGAGGTTGACGCTGCGCAACTCTTCCTCACTTTAAACAAAAGTCACCCGCGCAAGTCATCAGTCACCAGACGACTCGATGGTCATCGTCGATCCTCGACGGACGAACAACACCAATGAATGTGTTCATTTCTTCTTTATTTCTTCTTTATTTTGAGGGCCCACGATCAATGAATTGATCATTCTGGCTCCTTTTCTTCAATCTCCTCTTCTTTCTGGATCATTTTCTTCTCCAATCCTACTGTTCTTAACTTGAACACACTAAACCACAGAGAAAAGGACAGACGTGGAACCACAACAGGCAAATAGTTTTAAAGCACGTTTTCACATGCCTAACAGATGAGTGTAGGTAATTTATGTTGAATATCGACATCGTGCTAACGTACACTCCTCCCGCACAATATAGTGAGAACATACATGATGCTAACGTACACTCCTCCCACACAATATAGTGAGAACATACATGATGCTAACGTACACTCCTCCCACACAATATAGTGAGAACATACATGATGCTAACGTACACTCCTCCCACACAATATAGTGAGAACATACATGATGCTAACGTACACTCCTCCCACACAATATAGTGAGAACATACATGATGCTAACGTACACTCCTCCCACACAATATAGTGAGAACATACATGATGCTAACGTACACTCCTCCCCCACAATATAGTGAGAACATACATGATGCTAACGTACACTCCTCCCACACAATATAGTGAGAACATACATGATGCTAACGTACACTCCTCCCGCACAATATAGTGAGAACATACATGATGCTAACGTACACTCCTCCCGCACAATATAGTGAGAACATACATGATGCTAACGTACACTCCTCCCGCACAATATAGTGAGAACATACATGATGCTAACGTACACTCCTCCCGCACAATATAGTGAGAACATACATGATGCTAACGTACACTCCTCCCGCACAATATAGTGAGAACATACATGATGCTAACGTACACTCCTCCCGCACAATATAGTGAGAACATACATGATGCTAACGTACACTCCTCCCGCACAATATAGTGAGAACATACATGATGCTAACGTACACTCCTCCCGCACAATATAGTGAGAACATACATGATGCTAACGTACACTCCTCCCGCACAATATAGTGAGAACATACATGATGCTAACGTACACTCCTCCCACACAATATAGTGAGAACATACATGATGCTAACGTACACTCCTCCCACACAATATAGTGAGAACATACATGATGCTAACGTACACTCCTCCCACACAATATAGTGAGAACATACATGATGCTAACGTACACTCCTCCCACACAATATAGTGAGAACATACATGATGCTAACGTACACTCCTCCCACACAATATAGTGAGAACATACATGATGCTAACGTACACTCCTCCCACACAATATAGTGAGAACATACATGATGCTAACGTACACTCCTCCCACACAATATAGTGAGATAAAACACAATCACAAATAGTATAAAGTATCACATATTGAATAATAAGGTAGTCGTATTGATTTTTAGTGCGAGATAAAGGCAGATGTTTGGTGACAGCGTTTAGAAACTGCCCCCTCATTCGAACAATTTGTTTTTATAACAATACCCTATACACGCCCCACACTCCAACACCCACCCCTACGCCCTTCCCACCTTTCTACCACCCTCGACTGCCACCTCCGACATCCCCTGGCACGCCACCCACACGCATCGCTCGCGACCCCTCTCCCACGTTCACCACCACAACGCCACGTTCACCACCCCCAACGCCACGCCCGCCACCCACACAGTGCAAAATGAGGAGAGGACCTGAGGCGTGTAAGAGGCCACTGCACCTCATGACCTCCAGGTAGAAAGGTCAACACTAGGATGTAGGCACGGGACTGAGCGAGGAGATGAAGAGATCGGAAAAGTCACGATGTGACACTTCTGCCCTTGGCGTAGTGGTGTGAGGGAATACACAGGGCGTAGTGGTGAGTACACACCGGGCTTAGTTGTGTGAGGGTATAAGCGAATAAGCAGCACACCTGTGTGTGTAAAACAAGAAAATAGCACGCACACAAAACTGTACAATCGGTGGGAGAAAAAACCCTTCCCCGTTCATATTATTTCAAGTTCAAGGATTATTAAGACTGGAATTTTACATGGAATCAAGTGGTTTTCTTGCGTATCCGGAAATTTGATCGAAAGAAATTTCGTCGACGGTAAATTGATCGACGGTAATTTGATCGAACGGAAATTTGGTCGAATCATTTAGTCAGTTTTTACGTTAAAATTTTGTTTCAAATTCCTTTATGAACGCATTATTTTGTTTTACTATATAATAGAGTGCGTTCAAAAAGAAATTTGGCGAAAATTTTAACAAGTGAACTGAAAAAAGGTTTCGATCAAATTTCCGTTCGATCAAATTACCGTCGATCAATTTACCAACGACGAAATTTCTTTCGATCAAATTTCCGGTAACCGTCTTCTTGAGTTACCAGAAATACACTTACGGTTATTTCGAAATGAGTATCTAAAGGAAGCCCCAAACTTTTGAAGTTTAAAATGTGTCGTGAGACAGCTATGTACCCGACAGCTAAGTACTGGACAGCTGTGTACCCGACAGCTAGTACCCGACAGCTGTGTACCCGACAGCTGTGTACCCGAAATCTATGTACCAGACAGCTATGTATCAGACAAGTATGTACCAGACAGCTATGTAATCAGGCAGCTATGTACCAGACAGCTATGCACCAGGCAGCTATGTACCAGACAGATATATATCAGGCAGCTATATACCATACAAGTATGTACCAGACAGCTATGTACCAGGCAGCTATGTACCAGACATCCATGTACCACACAACTATGTACCAGACACCTATATACCAGGCAGCTATATACCAGACAAGTATGTACCAGACAGCCATGTACCAGGCAGCTATGTACCAAATTTAAGTTGTAAAGGATACACACGACATATAGACTACTTGCTAAATTTTGAACAATGGCGACAAAACCAACTCAAACCGTGATCATGTCAACAGTAAAGAAATATTTAACGAACACTATTATAGACACAATTCAAAGCATTTAGAAAATTGTTTACACAACTGAAGAAATGCAATACACCTACATGATAAGCTTTAGACTGCTAAAGAAATGCATTACACCTACATGACAAACTTCAGACTTCTGAAGAAATGCATTACACCTACATGATAAGCTTTAGTCTTCTGAAGAAATGCATTACACCTACATGATAAACCTTAGTCTTCTGAACAAATGCATTACACCTACATGACAAGTCTCATGTATGTACATCATACACCGATAATGAAGTGGTCAAACAGGGTCTTCAATTCAATACAATATTCCCCTGTAATGAATGTATGACCAAAATGTACATCTCCCGAACTCCTCATTAAGGGTACCCCAAAACATCACATATCATCAACAATCTACTTGGGTACCCCAAAACATCACATATCATCAACAATCTACTTGGGTAACCCAAAAACATCACATATCATCAACAATCTACGTGGGTACCCCAAAACATCACATATCATCAACAATCTACTTGGGTAACCCAAAAACATCACATATCATCAACAATCTACTTGGGTACCCCAAAACATCACATATCATCAACAATCTTCTTGGGTACCCCAAAAACATCACATATCAACAATCTACTTGGGTACCCCAAAACATCACATATCATCAACAATCTACTTGGGTAACCCAAACACATCACATATCATCAACAATCTACTTGGGTACCCCAAAACATCACATATCAACAATCTACTTGGGTAACCCAAACACATCACATATCATCAACAATCTACTTGGGTACCCCAAAACATCACATATCATCAACAATCTTCTTGGGTACCCCAAAAACATCACATATCATCAACAATCTACTTGGGTACCCCAAAACATCACATATCATCAACAATCTACTTGGGTAACCCAAACACACATATCATCAACAATCTACTTGGGTACCCCAAAACATCACATATCAACAATCTACTTGGGTAACCCAAACACATCACATATCATCACCAATCTACTTACCATAATGAATAAGGAGACGCACAGGTGGGGTACTCCTCGAATGCGGTCATTTCAAATAATCCTGGTTGTCTTGGGATCTGTTGAAGACAGAAAGCCTGGTAACAGAACGTGTGATAAAGCGATAGTGTCAAATGGGGTTGGTCTATCCTTACTTCCTTTCTATGTGAGCAAACCCGCCTGTGTCGGTAACCGGTGCATCACTCCCACTCGCACTCACACTCGCACTCCCACTCCCACTCGCACTCACACTCGCACTCCCACTCCACCTCGCACTCACACTCCACCTCGCACTCCCACTCGCACTCCCACTCACAATTTCACTTGCAATCCCACTCGCAATCCCACTCGCAATCCCTCTCGCAATCCCACTCGCAATCCCACTAACACTCCCACGCCCACTCGCACTCCCACGCGCAATCACACTCCCACTCACACTCACACGGTGTTGTGGGGACATCTTCAGGCGTGCATCATCTGTTTCACCTCGTCTATGCAATGGGAGTATCCCAAAGGTCTATTTTAGGACAATGTTGTTTATTGTTGCTATCGCGGGATGGGAGGGGGGTGATGGGGGGTGACGAGGGGGGAGGGGGGCTATGAGCGCATAGTAGAGCCTAAATAATCAAATAAAGGAAGTAATATCTGATTAAAGCACTACAAGACAATGCTCTTCTATAGGGTGTTGTAGAGGGTATCTGACTATAGGACTACACGACAATGCTCTTCTTAAGGGTGTTGTAGAGGGTATCTGACTATAGGACTACACGACAATGCTCTTCTTAAGGGTGTTGTAGAGGGTATCTGACTATAGGACTACACGACAATGCTCTTCTACAGTGTGTTGTAGAGGGTATTTGACTATAAGACTACACGACAATGCTCTTCTATAGTGTGTTATAGAGGGTGTCTGACTATAGGACTACACGACAATGCTCTTCTTAAGGGTGTTATAGAGGGTGTCTGACTATAGGACTACACGACAATGCTCTTCTTAAGGGTGTTGTAGAGGGTATCTGACTATAGGACTACACGACAATGCTCTTCTATAGGGTGTTGTAGAGGGTATTTGACTATAAGACTACACAACAATGCTCTTCTATAGGGTGTTGTAGAGGGTGTCTGACTATAGGACTACACGACAATGCTCTTCTATAGGGTGTTGTAGAGGGTATTTGACTATAAGACTACACAACAATGCTCTTCTATAGGGTGTTGTAGAGGGTATTTGACTATAAGACTACACAACAATGCTCTTCTATAGTGTGTTGTAGAGGGTATTTGACTATAAGACTACACAACAATGCTATTCTTAAGGGTGTTGTAGAGGGTATTTGACTATAGGACTACACGACAATGCTCTACTATAGTGTGTTGTAGAGGGTATCTGACTATAGGACTACACGACAATGCTCTACTTTAGTGTGTTATAGAGCAAACTTTAAAGTTTGGCGACGGGTGGAAAAGTTTTGAAATAGCACAAGGGACCGATTTAAAATGTATTAATTATATGTCCCTTTTTAATACCGTTCGTACTTATGTTGTCCGGACAGGCAACGTAAGACTCGAGGACCGGTGCAGATTCCCCGACCACCAATCGGGGACCGCTGTTGTAGAGGTTATCTGACCGTAGGACTATTAAGGACTGTGGTCATTTACGTCAAGAGCCCTTTTCTGGATGCTTGAGTCCAAATTTTTAAGCCAGAATCGAAGTCGAGATAAACATAGAAGCACAGAATAAATTAGAATAATGGGTTGCCAACATAAGCCAACCTCGTTGTTGAACTCGCCCAACAGAACAAGCGCACCCGACCTCAGCACTTCTAGGATTTGGTTCAAGTGCAAAATAAAATATAAAAAAACTGGATGAGGTTGTTTCTATAATTAGGAGTGGTGTTGATAGCAACAACTGCTAGGGTATTTATTGGTTAACCAGCTGTCCTGGGGCAGAAGCCGCACGGGGTACTGGTGGCGGTTAGGAGCTTTGTAGTGAGACTGAGAAGAAATCCTTGACAAGAAACACTATTACGTAAAGGCACGGTGAAGACTTAGTTTCAAACAAGGGAAAATTGTGTGAGAAAGTTATAACAGTTTCTTGACAATATGTGAGTAGATGTGTTTAGGAGAGATTGGGGCTAGAGACAGGGGGAGAGAGAGGTGGAACGAAGGGGAGAAATAGTAATTGTGGAGCTAGAAGATGATAGCAAGAGATAAAGAGAGCAAAAGAGAAATCCCCTCTACATACATTGGAGCCAGAATGATCAATATATTGATCGTGGGCCCTTAAGATAAAGATGAAGAAGAAGAAGAAGAGAGAGATAATTGAAGACATAAAAAGAGAAAAAAGAAAAGAGAAAGAAATGGAGGGAGAAAAAGACAGAGAGAGAGAGAAAGAGAAATAAAGGAAAAAAAATGAGAGGGAGAGAGAAAGAGAGAGAAATAGAGAGAGCAAGAGAGGGAGAAAGAGAGAAAGAGAGAGAAATAGAGAGAGAAAGAGAGGGAGAAAGACAGAAAGACAGAAAGAGAGAAAGAGGGAGAGAGAGAAAGATAAAAAGAAAAAGAGAGAGATAAATAAAAAGAGAGAACGAGAGAGAGAGAGAGAGAGAGAGAGAGAGAGAGAAAGATAAAAAGAAAAAGAGAGAGATAAATAAAAAGAGAGAACGAGAGAGAGAGAGAGAGAGAGAGAGAGAGAGAGAGAGAGAGAGAGAGAGAGAGAGAGCAAAGAGAAACAAGGTGAAACAAGGTGAGAGTGTGAGATGAGAGCGAGAGAGGGATACAAACTTCCTATGACGTCTACACAAAATATGAGAGAGAGAGAGAAAAAAAGAGAGAGAGAGAAAAAAAGAGAGAGAGAGAGAGAGAGAGAGAGAGAGAGAGAGAGAGAGAAAGAGAAAAAGAAAAAGAGAGAGAGAAATAAAAAGAGAGAACGAGAGAGAGAGAGAGAGAGAGAGAGAGAGAGAGAGAGAGACCGAGAGAGAGAGAGCAAAGTGAAACAAGGTGAAACAAGGTGAAAGTGTGAGATGAGATCATGAGAGGGATACAAACTTCCTATGACGTCTACACAAAATAGATTTCTGGGCTGGTCGGGGTGGGAGCACAAAATTTTCGTTGACGATAGCAGAACTGAAGATATACTTTTTGAAATCCTGTATATTATGGCTAATTGACCAACTTCCTGGTAACCTATCGAGCTGAGACTTTGGGACATAGACTCGTTGTCGATAACACATTCTGTCAAATTTTCAGCCCCACCCCCGAAAATCAGTTTTTCCTGTTTTTTCAAATGAAGACACCATAAAAGTCCCGATAACTGCGCTAAATGAGATTCTTTAAAAAAATATATATCGCACGTGCGTTTGGTGATATTTTCTGTTGTATTTCTTAATGTGATGGTGAAATAAATCTGCAGTAACATATTTCAGGGGTAGGGGTGAAAAAATGTGCGACTACGAGCCTTGAGAGAGGGGCGGGAGGAGAGGGGGGCGAGCACTTATTGGAATTCTTCTAAAGTGTGTTACTTCTATGAATGACTTGTCCGATGTTCAGCCCCACCACCCCATTGCTCGATATTACATCTTGTAAAGGATTTATAGGAAAAACTTTGCTTTAAGGGGCTGTTTGATTTATATGTTATTTATATCTGGGGTAGAGAATATATGTCTTGAACATTGCCATGGGTTGACTTACACTCTTAGGTATATGTTGTCTTACTTGAACAGTGCCATGGGTTGACTTTAGAGACCAACCGAATTTCGGCCAAGTTTCGGTTTCGGTCGATACTGAAAAGTTAACTTTCGGCTTAATTTCGGCCAAAAGAGAAAAGTTAACTTTCGGTTTTTCTTCGGTTTCGGCCGAAATTGACTTAGACTTTCGGCCATCCGGCCGAAAATGACTCAGATTTTCGGTCATTTAATACTCAGCGAAAGCCGTATTTAACAACAAACTAAGCGACATTTAAGAACAAATTAAGCGTTCTTTGAGAACAAACTAAACGATATTTAACAACAAACTAAACGATCTTTAACAACAAACTAAACGATCTTTAAAACAAACTAACCGATCTTTAAGAACTATCTAAGCGATCTTTCATAACAAACTAAACGATCTTAAAGAACAAACTAATCGATTTTTAAGACCGAACTAAATGATCTTCAAGAATAAAACAAATGATCTTTAATAGTAAACTAAATGATTTATAAGAATAAACTAAGCGATCTTTAACAGAAAACTAAATGTTCTTTAGGAACAAACTAAAAGATCTTTAAGAACAAACTAATCGATCTTAAGTAATAAAATCAATTAACTTTAAGAACAAACTAAGCGAGCTTAATGAAAAAATAAAGCGATCATTAACAAAAACTGGACGATCTTTAACAACAAACTAAGCAATCTTTAACAACAAACTAAACGATCTTTAACAACAAACTAAACGATCTTTAACAACAAACTAAACGATCTTTGACAACAAACTAAGTGATCTTTAACAACCTTTAACAACAAAATAAGCGATCTTTAAGAACAAATTAAGCGATCTTTAAGATTAAATTTAGCGATACTTTAGAACAAACTAAGCGATCTGTATGAACAAACTCACCGATCTTTATGAACAAACTAACCGATCAATAGCAACCAACTAAACGATCTTTAAAAACAAATTAAGAGATCCTTTGGAACCACAATTTTTAGAGACCCGGTTTAAAAAAAAAATATTTTCCATTAATTCCCCCCCCCCCACCCCAATTTTTGCCAAATTTTCTCCTACCATACTAATTTTAAAAAATTTTAAACCTATTTAAATTGCTTTTATATTAAAATGGTAAAATCCAAAGTATTCATTGGATCAAGTGTCTCAAACTCAAATCATCAGAGGTCGATATTTAACAACAAAATAAGCGACATTTAAGAACAAATTAAGCGATCTTTGAGAACAAACTAAATGATATTTAACAACAAACTAAACGAGATTTATGAACAAACTAAACGATATTTAAAACAAACTAAGCGATCTTTAAGAACAAACTAAACGATCTTAAAGAACAAACTAAACGATTTTTAAGACCGAACTAAATGATCTTTAAGATCAAAACAAATGATCTTTAATAGGAAACTAAATGATTTATAAGAATAAACTAAGCAATCTTTAACAGAAAACTAAATGTTCTTTAGGAACAAACTAAAAGATCTTTAAAAACAAACTAATCGATCTTAAGGAACAAAATCAATTATCTTTAAGAACAAACTAAGCGATCTTTGTGAAAAACTAAGCGATCTTTAACAACAAACTAAGTGATCTTTAACAACAAACCAGGCGATTTGTATGAACAAACTAACCGATCTTTAAGAAAAAATAAAGCGATCATTAACAAAAACTGGACGATCTTAAACAACAAATTAAGCGATCAATAACAACCAACTAAACGATCTTTAAAAACAAATTAAGCGATATTTTAGAACAACAATTTTTAAGAGACCCGGTTTAAAAAAATAATACTTTGCATTAATTTCCTCCCCCCCCCCCACACCTCAATTTTTGCCAAATTTTCTCCTAACATACTAATTAAAAAATTTTTTAACGCAATTTAAATTACTTTTATATTTAAATGGTAAAATCCAAAGTATTCATCAGATCAAGGGTCTCAAACTCAAATCATCAGGGGGGCCGCAGGAGGTAGTGTCTGAATGAGAGTGGGCCGCATCAAGTAATCCACAAAAAAGCGACTACAACTGTTACAATCTGCTCAACCTTTATAAATAACAATAAAATCATTAAGGGTTCTCAAGAACTAGGATTCACTTTCATCCACCTACTCACTGTTGTATGCAAAAATATATAGAAACATTTTTTAAAAAAAAAAAAACAGAATTAGACTAGTTTGTGAGATTCGACTGAGAGTCACGTTATAGATATAAGAATGGGGGAAACGGGCCGGCGCATTAACACTAAACTTTTCTGTCATGTAGCGGGCCGCAAAATATCGTCTTGCGTGTCACGAATGGCTCGCGGGCCGCGAGTTTGAGACCCCTATATTAGATGTTTATTTATTAATATTCACGATTATCTCACTTTTTATAAAAAGAATGTAAATATTTATACTTTCCCACATCATTTTCGATGTATGCAGAATGTATGCGGGAACGAATTTCAAAATATCTTAACATTTCATTTTCGGTTTCGGCTTCGGTTTCGGCCGAAATTCATTTTTAACTTTCGGCATTTTTTTCGGTTTCGGCCGAAAGTCATTTTAAACTTTCGGCTTATTTTCGGCTTCGGCCGAAATCAGAAAATCACTTTCGGTCGGTCTTTAGTTGACTTACACTCTGAGGTATATGTTGTCTTACTTGAACAGTCCCATGGGTTGACTTACACTCTGAGGTATAATGTTGTGTTACTTGAACAGTGCCATGGGTTGACTTACACTCTGAGGTATATGTTGTCTTACTTGAACAGTCCCATGGGTTGACTTACACTCTGAGGTATAATGTTGTGTTACTTGAACAGTGCCATGGGTTGACTTACACTCTGAGGTAATACAACAGAATGAACTTGTCAGGGTAGGGTTGACTTACACTCTGAGGTATAATGTTGTGTTACTTGAACAGTGCCATGGGTTGACTTACACTCTGAGGTAAATGTTGTCTTACTTGAACAGTCCCATGGGTTGACTTACACTCTGAGGTAAATGTTGTCTTACTTGAACAGTCCCATGGGTTGACTTACACTCTGAGGTAAATGTTGTCTTACTTGAACAGTGCAATGGGTTGACTTACACTCTGAGGTAAATGTTGTCTTACTTGAACAGTGCCATGGGTTGACTTACACTCTGAGGTATAATGTTGTGTTACTTGAACAGTGCCATGGGTTGACTTACACTCTGAGGAAAATGTTGTCTTACTTGAACAGTCCCATGGGTTGACTTATACTCTGAGGTAAATGTTGTCTTACTTGAACAGTCCCATGGGTTGACTTACACTCTGAGGTAAATGTTGTCTTACTTGAACAGTGCCATGGGTTGACTAACACTCTGAGGTAAATGTTGTCTTACTTGAACAGTGCCATGGGTTGACTTACACTCTGAGGTATAATGTTGTGTTACTTGAACAGTGCCATGGGTTGACTTACACTCTGAGGTATATGTTGTCTTACTTGAACAGTCCGTACCCAACTGAATGTGAGACTCCAATAATGTTGTGTTACTTGAACAGTCCCATGGGTTGACTTACACTCTGAGGTAAATGTTGTCTTACTTGAACAGTGCCATGGGTTGACTTACACTCTGAGGTATAATGTTGTGTTACTTGAACAGTGCCATGGGTTGACTTACACTCTGAGGTATAATGTTGTGTTACTTGAACAGTCCCATGGGTTGACTTACACTCTGAGGTAAATGTTGTCTTACTTGAACAGTGCCATGGGTTGACTTACACTCTGAGGTAAATGTTGTCTTACTTGAACAGTGCCATTGGTTTACACGCATACGGTAAATGTGGTAATATTTAAAGTTGATATATTACCAAAATAACTTACGTTGATAGAATTCTGAATTAAATAGAAGCCAGCAACAGAAAGAAGATGATATATTGTTTGTAAGATATACAGCATGTGAATATAAGTCTAAAGATATTTATTATAATAGTCTACATTTAGAAAACAGTCTAAACTTAGAAAACAGTCTCCATATAGAAAACAGTATACACTTAGAAAACAGTCTACACTTAGAAAACAGCCTACACTTAGAAAACAGTCTACACTTAGAAAACAGTCTACACTTAGAACACAGTCTACACATAGTGTATGACACACATGAGTAGCTTATAATAACATAAAACACCAACATCCACGTCTTGTCATTGTCATGGTGAGCTGACATCAGGCAATAAACCATCTAGAAATTGTTGAAAGCGTGTGCTTACCTCTGTCCTCAAAGCAAGGCTCATCACCGAATTGTCCTTTAATCAAGGAAGCAACGCCACCTTTAGTTAACTGTCCAGAACCTTTGTGTGGCCCAAAGTGTGCTGTCATTTAACTTGACGTCTGAAGATCACCCAATGATCCACAGCGACACTACAAAACTTGCTGACACGATAGAAGACAATGCGGGCCCGACGGCGACAGATAAGACCAATGGAACCAATAATCTATCGTAGATCAATAGTTTAAATGGCAGGTTATAAGAGTTGAGACAAAAATGGGCCTCCGATTTAAAGACATACCGTTAGTCGTTGGGATAGGAGACATGGCCAAAAAATAAAAATAAACCAAGTATTGATTTCTAACATTTGATGTACACAGCCATGTTAACTACATATTGATTTCTAACATTTGATGTACACAGTCATGTTAACTACATATTGATTTCTAACATTTGATGTACACAGTCATGTTAACTACATATTGATTTCTTACATTTGATGTACACAGCCATTGTTATAGAGAGCTTGTTTACATAATATTTCTCGTGCGTGCCCTCTGATTGACCCCGCATGAGACGCTGTGTTCACAAAGGGGTGTGGCTTAGGCCTTTGATGTATTCTTGTTTACGCCGCCAACGAATAAAAATAATTAATCTGTTCCAAATAGTATTTTGTAGAATGATTTTGATTTTTCTCGAAATGTCATGTAGTGCTCGAAGGCAGGGCTTGGGCGTCGGTAGACCCACCTATATAAGGGATTGACAGGCACGGACGAGGGGGGAGATTTTCATATAAATTTTCTTAACATTACGAGGCGTGTTTTATTATTTGTGTATTTGTGAGCTTATATGTGTTTATTTCGCATTATTTATTGGCACATTATTCTAACTGTGTTAACTGTGTACCGGTACAAGATCTACCATACTGAAAGTTGAAGATTGTAATTATATTTTTCTTTTCTTTTGTAATTATCTTAAGACATAATAAATCTTAATTAATTGTAACTAGAAACTGTTTTGGGTTGTATCTTTAATATTGTTGATTCTATGGTATCGTCCTTTGTTAGGCACTGCTTAGAACGAGCCAATTAAAATTAAAATAGGAGATTAATTTCTCCCAATACAAGTCAGTGCGTAACAGCCATGTTAACTACATATTGATTTCTAACATTTGATGTACACAGTCATGTTAACTACATATTGATTTCTAACATTTGATGTACACAGTCATGTTAACTACAAATTGATTTCTTACATTTGATGTACACAGCCATGTTAACTACAAATTGATTTCTTACATTTGATGTACACGGCCATGTTAACTAAATATTTATTTATTTCATTTAATTTACACAGCAATGTTGACTAAGCATTTATTTCGTACATTTCATGTACACAGTCATGTTAAACAAGTTGATTTCATACATTTCATGTACACAGTGATGGTAACTAGGTATTGGTTTCGTACATTTCATGTACACAGTCATGGTAACTAGGTATTGGTTTCGTACATTTCATTACACAGTCATGTTAACTTAGTATTGATTTCGTACATTTCATGTACACAGTCATGTTAACTAAGTATTTATTTCGTACATTTCATGTACACAGTCATGTTTCAAAGTAGATTCTTCTAACCATTCAGCCATTGGTGATATTTTAGGTCCCCTATTAAAAGAATTAAAATTAAAACATCAGACCGTACACCAGATTCAGGGCATCTACTACTACGTGTATAAGTAAGGGGATACAACAACAAAGGGGATGGTGGGGGGGGGGGGCTACCACCTGATGTATCCGTTGAGTTGGTTCCCACGCTTAACTCAAGAGAAGTGATTAAATAGAGGCTACAATCAACTACAGGTCTTAGTGTTAGTAACAGCTAAATGGCATTAGGTACGCCGGGTGTATGTTGAGGGCAGTGGAAAGTCTATGCATGGATGAGGTCTCTTTGGGCGCAATATGAAATGAAGCTATATTCTGGGGCAGTGGTGATTGCCACACATGTCAAAGAGGGGACTGCCAGGCAAATCGGACTTGGCTCCAAAAAAACATGGTTCTTGACAGGTTCTTGAAAAGAAGTTTGGCTCTTAATTTTGTTTAATCGTTCTGCTGCTGACTTTTTGATCTACTGACTAATGATTATGCCGACCACCGGTCTAGGCTGTATAGCACCAATTGGTTTTGTTACAAACCCCCAATTAAACTTTAAACAAAAAGAAATCTGAAAAGATGGCGCTTGTAAATTTAGGGTGAGACGGGTAAGAGATATCGATAGCAGATATTGTACTTGGAACGTCATTCTTCTCTAGCTTGGAACGCCATTCTTCTCTCTCTAACAAAGTTTATCGTTCTCACTGAACAGAGAAGTTCATCAAAAAATTTCATTCTTTAAGACTTCAAATAATAAAACATTGAAAAACGTGTCATGTCATGTCTACCTAGTTCACATGTCATGTCTACCTAGTTTACATGTCATGTCTACCTAGTTTACATGTCATGTCTACCTAGTTTACATGTCATGTCTACCTAGTTTACATGTCATGTCTACCTAGTTCACATATCATGTCTACCTAGTTTACATGTCATGTCTACCTAGTTTACATGTCACGTCTACCTAGTTTACAAGCCATGTCTACCTAGTTTACATGTCATGTCAACCTGGTTTACATGCCATGTCTACCTGGTTTACATGTCATGTCTACCTGGTTTACATGTCATTTCTACCTAGTTTACATGTCATGTCTACCTGGTTATATGTCATGTCTACCTGGTTTACATGTCATGTCTACCTAGTTTACATGTCATGTCTACCTAGTTTACATGTCATGTCTACCTAGTTCACATGTCATGTCTACCTAGTTTACATGTCAGTCTATCTAGTTCACATGTCATATTTACCTTGTTTACATGTCATGTCTATCGCTTAAGGTTATATTAATCTAGAAAAACGAACTTTTGTTCAGCATTTAATGACGTTGTTTAACAACAGATACAGATGGCTCAGTTGTTTACATATGGGGGACAAAGTATGAACATAGCAGTCACGACATTGATACAGAAGAACATACAAAGTATGAACATTGCAGTCACGACAATGATACAGAAGAACATACAAAGTATGAACATTGCAGTCACGACATTGATACAGAAGAACATAATTATATAACAGACATTTTCCTGACAAGTCACAACCCCCATGATTGAAGCGGGGAAAGTCACAGAAAAAAGTCACATTATATGTCTTATATTAAATAAACTTTCATGTATCAGTGTTTATGTAATCATATTTGTAAATCCATAGATGTGTTTATTAATTGAAAAAAAACACTGATCAGTGGTTCTATTCTCTCTTGGAATTAAATATGTTTTTTTTTTTTTTTTAATAATGATCATTCACACATTCAATAACATGATTTATTCATACTCTTTTATGCATGAAGCCCATAAATATAAAGATTGAATAACAACAAATGTAGGCTACAGAATTAATTGAATGCTGCTGTTACTGTTACCACATGAGTTAAACTTAAAACTTAATTGGAGAAATTTTTTTTTATCTTTAGTTACGCCTTAGATTCTTAAATTTATTGCCTGTGTTGTAACAAACATTTAAATTATTTCTGTCATTTTTCACAGAAT
>CAXITT010000048.1:885763-906394 GCA_964033795.1 Lymnaea stagnalis | reverse complement strand
ATTACCATTGCTGCATGAATCGACCAAAGACAACATAAAAATTACCATTGCTGCATGAATCGACCAAAGACAACATAAAAATTACCATTGCTGCATGAATCGACCAAAGACAACATAAAAATTACCATTGCTGCATGAATCGACAAAAGACAACATAAAAATTACCATTGCTGCATGAATCGACCAAAGACAACATAAAAATTACCATTGCTGCATGAATCGACAAAAGACAACATAAAAATTACCATTGCTGCATGAATCGACCAAAGACAACATAAAAATTACCATTGCTGCATGAATCGACAAAAGACAACATAAAAATTACCATTGCTGCATGAATCGACCAAAGACAACATAAAAATTACCATTGCTGCATGAATCGACAAAAGACAACATAAAAATTACCATTGCTGCATGAATCGACCAAAGACAACATAAAAATTACCATTGCTGCATGAATCGACAAAAGACAACATAAAAATTACCATTGCTGCATGAATCGACCAAAGACAACATAAAAATTACCATTGCTGCATGAATCGACCAAAGACAACATAAAAATTACCATTGCTGCATGAATCGACAAAAGACAACATAAAAATTACCATTGCTGCATGAATCGACCAAAGACAACATAAAAATTACCATTGCTGCATGAATCGACCAAAGACAACATAAAAATTACCATTGCTGCATGAATCGACCAAAGACAACATAAAAATTACCATTGCTGCATGAATCGACAAAAGACAACATAAAAATTACCATTGCTGCATGAATCGACCAAAGACAACATAAAAATTACCATTGCTGCATGAATCGACAAAAGACAACATAAAAATTACCATTGCTGCATGAATCGACCAAAGACAACATAAAAATTACCATTGCTGCATGAATCGACCAAAGACAACATAAAAATTACCATTGCTGCATGAATCGACCAAAGACAACATAAACATGACCATTGCTGCATGAATCGGGAATCGTTACTGAGGTGGCACAGATTTGGTGAACTTTGTTTTCTGGCATCCGTCACAATGTGACGAAGGTGTGGACTTGGCAGCACAAAGTCACAAAGCCTGGGACGATTCTTTAGGAGTGTAAGCTGGTTCCCTAGACAGCAAATCGCATCACTCCACGCATCTGGACCACCCAAGGGAACACCATAGATGGATGATACATTTTGGCACTAGCAGCATCCCAGGAGTTGTCGGCATTTTCCCCGGTTACCGGCCATGTTTGGGACCGATTAATAGACTAATCGGCCTCATGAAAATACTCCATATGGGACCGAATAATGGGCTAATCGGCCTCATGAAAATACTCCAGATATCAAATGTAAATCTAGATAAAGTCAATAACATATAGAAAGTTTTATGGCATTTCAATTACTTGTACCAAATGATGATGTACAAGACTCTAAGTCTAAGCATGATATCATAACATTATGTCTCTCCCCCTCCCCTCCTCAATCACCCAGTTAAGTTGACTGTCGCTATTGTTTTCTGTGACGTCGTCAGTCATCAGTGTCTACACAAGAAACGGTGACATCATATAACATTCCGATTTTTTCCTGAGGACTTTTATTGCTTGATATGGCGCATAACCAACTCTGAATTCACATCCACCCGGATCAACTAACCAACAGGCCGTATCAAAGAGAAACTCGACCTTACCATGTCCAACAAAACCTCAAAATTTCAAAGAAATGTACCAAAGAAGCAACATGGCCATTTACAGGGCAAATTAATTATTTTCTTGACACCACCCCCACCCAATCTAACAGTAAGGTGGGGCAGCAGATGGAGCTGAGTCCTATAAACTGAAGGGCATTTTCGGCTTTTTCGTTGGAGGTTGTGGCCTGCCGAGGTCTTGCTCTGTCCTAGCCATGTCACTGTACTGATGCAGAAAAAAATAAAATGCTCCAGTAATTTTGTCAGTTTTTACTTTCCCATGGAATTGTGGAAAGGGTCTAAGTCTAAGTGTGCGGTGTGTGGAAAAAAAAGAAAGACAGCAGAGTAGTGCTTTCAATGTCTGCTATCAACTTTGACAGTAAAACAACAAATACAACGAAATAAGGCCAAAGAAATCACAAGAGAACTTATGGTAGGAAAAAATAACTTGGCAGTGAAAAAACCGCATTTATTGTTTGTTCCCAAGGCCCTCAACTCAAATTGATTTCCCACAACAAAATACAGTTCATAAATTTTTAATATACGTTTAATAAAAAACACACACACATAAATGTAACAATGGTAATCAAGTCTCCTCTTTACTTCATCATTTCATCAAATTACCCGGGACATTTACTCATTACACTTCATGGTAGTCGTGCACTCAATACCTGATCTGTTAATTATGCTGTCGATTTCTGGGTAACACGATTGTATGCACCACCAAAACCCCAGAGGAAAACGACTCAAAGGCAGATGGATAGATGAGGTGGAAAAAAGATGTACAGCAGCTGAGAATCTAAGCGTGGAGAAGAAAAGAATCAGCTAGGTCTGAGTGGAAGTAAGTGGTGTGAGGGAAATTTATTTCAAAAAATATTTTAAAGCTAAAATTGTTTTTCTTAAAACTTTTTTCAGCACAAGTAGCAGTTTGATGATATCAAAATAAAACAAAACAGAACAATTGTGAGCAGTTATTCCCCTTTTTAAAAAAACAAACATGGAGTGACAAGAAAAAAACTTATCAAAAGAGTAACACCAAATATTGTCTCCCTTACATTAAAAAGAAACAAAATTGCCATTAAAAATTATTAATTTCAATAGCAAAAAAACAATTGTATATAGAGCAAATGTGGAGGGAGTACAGTGATGAAACTGTTGTTTCATTACAATGGGAAAGACGGTCTTGTAGTTACAGTAATAAAGTAACAAGCTCTGGACATCTTGTTTATTTCAAGTACCAGTATCAATCACAGACAACAAAAAAAAAAAAGATCTCACATTAATTTTGTTTGCAAATCTCTTTTCAGTCACCGAGAGTGAGCATTAAGTTAAACATGTTAAGAACGCTTCAGATTATTTTTAAAGACGAGAACCTAAATAATACCAAATATACTTGTCCCCTTTAACCATGGTTAACAATACTCTTCAAAATAATCATAAAAAACATCAAGATTCCTTGTTGAGGCGAAAGTTTGCTGATCTATTTTAAGGTGCGAACTGCACAAAACATTTTCCTTAAAAACGTTGAATACCGGCACACAAAGAAATGGATAACTGAGGCCTGTCCAGGTTATTTAATTTATGCATTTATATTTTTCCAAAAGTGTAACAGAAAAATCTAATTTTTATCTGAAGAAAGCCATAACAAGTATTTAAACCCAATACACTATTTCAGATTTAATCACTAGAGGGGAGTTAATGAATACTTCATTTAAAACAAGTTCTAGACAACTGTTTTTTAAAAATAAAATTAAAAAGTATTTACATTTTTATGAGGATTTCAACAGATCCAGATTGGCTTGCAAATAAATTGTTTGTACTTTCTTCATTTTTAAAAATAATTATTTCGGAGCTGTGAAAACTCTTCTTCCAGTTTACGAATTTTTAGAAACTAGTATTTATAATTTCTTATTACATCAGTTGAAAAAACAATGGCATTGGTTAACTAAAAGCAAGGAAGAGTAATTAAAATTATATTGAAAATTTTGTTCTCAAAATTTCTTATGGAATATATTTTGATAGATATAATAGAGAAATTAACAGATACAACTGTTCTAATATGCCAATAAATAAAATTATGACTATAAAACTTTATATGATGAATTAAATATTTTAATGGTAAACAAAGGGTTAAAAATTTTATGAATTTATTTCTAAATAATACAAGTATCACAAATTTAATAAGTTACCATTGTTGTAACTTGAACAATGGCTATTCGGCAATACAATGCTGAAAGAGATCTTTATATAAACTCACAAACGAGCAACATCTAAATCAGAGGTGGGTACTGGACCACTTGCGTCCCGGTGAAACGTTGAAAGTGGCCCGTGAGACCTTCTGGGAACCGGATTAATGTTTTCCTAAAATATATACATTTCCGATGATTATCTTTAAAAACATTGAAAATGTATAATTCGTAGCGATAGCATTTTCAATCAAAGTATAGGTCTCAGTCGACTGGCACAATTCTATACTATGCATTTCAAGAAGTATTTAGATTCTTGACTATTGAAAACTGTTTAAAAACTGTTCTTAGCTACGTAAGTCTCATTAAATATTTTAAAGGTATTTAACTTAATACTAACAGAGCATAACGATCTGCTCTATTAGTTATGAGTTATTAAATTTTATCCGTTAGTTATCATTAGGCGATAATTATTTTAAACTGATCAAAACTATGTACAATGTATTGTCTAGATTCCTGATCATGTGGCCCGACAAAAAGAAAAATTCTTCAATGCAAAGCTCAGCACAAGAGGGTAGACCACCCCTGAGCTAGATGATGCGTGTTGTCAGTAATGCAGCAAAATAAACGACCTCAGATCTCATTTTTTGGAACAATAAGAAATGGCAGAGTTCTGAACTTTTCCTGTATCTGGTTGTAAGCATTTCCTCTTTTCAGCAGTTTGGTCCCAGTTCAAATGAAGTGGTGACTATTTTTTTTTCTTTCCAAAAGATAAATTTGGACTTGGCTTCATATAATACAGAACTCCCTATCCACTTTGTGTTAAACTATTAGTGGATGTTTAAAACTCTTTTAATGATAATGTTAGAAATAGATAAATGATGGAAAATTTAGGTAACAGATAGTTTTATTCAAATTGATGTGAAGCATAAAAATACTGAGATTTCATAAGTTAATAAATATAAAATGCCACCATTAATAAATGTTCAAAAATGAACATCCACCCCAAATTTAAAAGTAATGATTGTGCTCTCATTGAGTATTTGAATGTTCTTGTAAATCAGCTACACCAATTTCTGTTATTGCCCCTTGTATATTCCTGTACGTGTCAGATGGGAGACAAGCATCAGCAATGATGGCATCAACATCCTTTTCTGTCAACTTGTGGTAGCCATCTTCTTCTGATGAGATGAGATGTGGATACAAGAAACGTAAGAAAATATAGACTTCTGCTAGTAACAGCAACAGACTGTCATTACCATCAAACGTAAGCCAATGTCAGAAGTTTGGTTGTGAACTGTGTTGGTAAACCATCTATTTCAAACAAAGTTACCTCTCTACTTTGATGTTTACAGAGATGAGAGATAATTATATTAAAGTTTCATTGGAGGAAGTTATTGCATATAAGTAGGGTTAAACCTTCATCAACTGAACAATTCAAAGACCTCTTCTTTTAGTATGCAAATATTTAAATATTGGAAATAGATGAAATGTTAAAACTGGTCATGATAACTTAGACCTTAGTGTATTTCAATTCTTTCGTGAAACTAATCAGTCAAAATAAAATTGTTCAAATACCTTTAATAGGGAGGTGGCCCCCGAGCTCTATGCAGGCAACATTGAACTCTTCAGAGGATTTGTTACCTGTGGGGAAATGAGTGGTTTCTTCAATAACGTTCTGTCGGACAGATCGACATAGACATTGAACAAATTAACATGTCACCTTATGAAAATGAAGAAGGAATAACTCAAGGTTCGAACTCTACAACCTTGGTAAGAAGAAAAAATACATTTTAAAAATATCTGAAGTTAAAAACAAATTATTTAAAGACAATTGTTAAAGCTCACAAGCATGACCAGAAATGATGAAGTCTTGACAATGAAAACATGTTATAGCTGACAAGCATGACCAGAAATGATGAAGTCTTGACAATGAAAACATGTTATAGCTGACAAGCATGACCAGAAATGATGAAGTATTGACAATGAAAACATGTTATAGCTGACAAGCATGACCAGAAATGATGAAGTCTTGACAATGAAAACATGTTATAGCTGACAAGCATGACCAGAAATGATGAAGTCTTGACAATGAAAACATGTTATAGCTGACAAGCATGACCAGAAATGATGAAGTCTTGACAATGAAAACATGTTATAGCTGACAAGCATGACCAGAAATGATGAAGTCTTGACAATGAAAACATGTTATAGCTGACAAGCATGACCAGAAATGATGAAGTCTTGACAATGAAAACATGTTATAGCTGACAAGCATGACCAGAAATGATGAAGTATTGACAATGAAAACGCCTATATTGCATATGAGTGTGATCCTGATTCACAATAGCAACTCGTAACAACTAGTATGCTTTACAAGAAGAAAACCAGTAGTTTATTTTAGCCACACATTAATTTATCTTTATCTACCATATTAATTATTAAAATATAAAATTATATAAAGATAATGACTGATTTGAATAAGGTCATGTAGCTTAAGATTATAAATATATTATCAAGCTAAAATGTTTTGCTAGCAATCTTATGTTATTAAAAAAATATATATATATATGTGAGTATCGTAAAGTCTACATACAAATGGTGCACGTTTAATGATAATCTAAAAAGCTTGAGAGCTCTTAGCTAATTAAAAGCAAGTTAGTTTAAAAACAGTGAAGCAATTTTTATATGAGAATTTAACTGAATATTACAGTATTAAATCCATTTTTTAATTCTTCCAAATTTCTTTTTCTCTAAAAGCATTGTAAAGATTAACATTTCTTGGAAAGAGTTCAATGAACATCTAAATGAAAAATGTCCCCCGGGGGGGGGGGGTGTCAAAAGAGGGAATGAAAGACAAATGCTCCAGTTCCCTTCAATCTACAGAACTGATCTATGACATGATAATGTACTTAGCAATCTCCAGCATTGATCTATGACATGGAAATGAACTTAGAAACACCTGAAGAATATTGAAAATATTTTGTAGTATTTTAATTAAAAGAGAGTGGGTAATCTTTTTGGGTAATGTGGGCTCAATAGAAATTATATAAAAAGCGTGTTGCTTGTTGCGACAGATTTTTTTTCACTTGCATAACCACAACTTTCGTCTCATTGATCTGAGAATGATTAATTTGGGTTAAGTTCAAAGCTTTATGTTACGCTTGATTGATCTTGGTGTTGAATGTCCTTACTATTTCAACATGTATTACGGCCTTTAGAATACCATCACAAATAATACATTTTTAACTTAATCCAATGTATTTATTTTAATTTTTAGTTTTATGAATATTTATGAATAAATGTTCTGTTTGAGAAATTATTTCAAATTTTGATAAAATCTAGAAATTTAAAAACTTGAAATCTTAAAGTAAATATTTTTATGTTATTGAGCAGATTGTGAGAGAATTTATGAATTAAAAAGTAATATTATTTTATGTTTTCATTAACAATTTTCAAACTTTAGCAGCAAAGTATATATTCCATTATGTAAACAACAAAGTGAGATCAAAGACCTCTTTGCGACCCTTTGTGTCAAAATTTCCGCTATTTATTTAGTTAAGTAGTAATGCGCTACATTTTTTTAATGACATGAACTTTCATACTCCAAATTTTCAAATCAGTTCAATTAAATTTGATGCTAGAAAAAAAAAAGACATTTTCTAAAAATGTTATCACACAAATTGTTGAAAATGTGCACATAATCCAATTTTAAATAGTGTCATCCTCTCTTAATTCCTGAAATTTTTAAAAAAAATTGTATCATGAAATTTTTCCAGTGTTTATGTTGAGTACCATACAATTTGATCAAGTTCTGCTATGTGAATGTATTTCAAAACCTAAAATGAAAATATAAAGATATTATTTCTAAACATAACTTAATAATTGTCCAATATTTTACAAACTCTTAGATTTTACATTTATTATGCTCTTTGTCAAGCACATACCTAAGATCATAAAAGTAATTTTTTTTCAAAAAATCAACAGGAATTAAGTTTAGCTCTCATCAATATGATTTTTAAAAAGTGTTAAAAAGTTATCTAATGTTTATTTTTAATATAAATTATATATTATTAATAGATCATATATAAAGTGCACTGTGAAACTATTGACTCATTTGATTAAAGAAAGCAGTCCATCAATTTCAAGTCACCAAGAGAAGAGAAATGATAGAAATATAATAAAAAGTTCCAGCCAGGTTAATTATTGCCACTACATTGATTGTAGGTATTCAAATGCAGGATTATACCAAAAAGGGACGCCATCTCTGGACTTTTCATCTCCCTCAATACTCACATGTGTATTCAGTTCCCCCCTCACACACGCAGTGCTCTGTATTAAAGTGCTCATTATGGATCCCTTTTGTTTTTAAAATAGTTTTTTTGAAAGTAAATTATTAACTGCTAAGTAAAAAATAACTAAAATATTAAAATAAAAATAACTATCAGGGCATATTCCCAACAACCAGTGAGTGCCGTTAAACAACAGGTGGTAGAAATAGTTGATTAAAGTAAATGTACCATTATAAACCAAGTAAGTCATATTTACAACCAACTATACACATGTAGAGTTAGTTTTTTTCATTAAAGAAAAAATTAAAATATATTAAGTGGTGCTTATTGTAAAATAGTCCCATTTAAATAATTTTCTTAAAATAATTTTCTTAGTCCCATTTAAATAATTTTCTTAAAATAATTTTCTTATTCCCATTTAAATAATTTTCTTAGTAGCATTTAAATAATTTTCTTAGACCCATTTAAATAATTTTCTTAAAATAATTTTCTTAGTCCCATTTAAATAATTTTCTTAGTAGCATTTAAATAATTTTCTTAGACCCATTTAAATAATTTTCTTAGACATATTTAAATAATTTTCGTAGTCCCATTTAAATAATTTTCTTAGTAGCATTTAAACAATTTTCTTAGTCCCATTTAAATAATTTTCTTAGTCCCATTAAAAAATTTTTCTCTCTTATCTGAATAATCTGGACAAGGTTTAGTACATAAATAACCTACACATAGTTCTTAAAATAAAATTATTTCGTCTATTTTTTCATTTCCTTTCTAAACATTGCTACATCATACTGATGTCTGACATCATACCCATGTCTTACTTCATACCTATGTCTAGTCTAACATCATACCTTTGTCTAACTTCATACCAATGTCTGACATCATACCCATGTCTGACATCATATCCATGTCTGACATCATACCCATGTCTGACATCATACCCATGTCTGACATAATACCAATGTCTAGTCTAACATTATACCCAGTTCTAACATCATTCCCAGGTCTAACATCATCCCCATGTCTCACATCATACCCATGTCTAGCATCATACCCATGTCTAACATCATACCCCTGTCTAACATCATACCCATGCCCATAACAAAGCATACAGTTTGAAAAACAAGCTTAGAATAATGGAGATATATTTACTTCACATTTTTAAGAAATAGGCATGGATTAAAAAGTGCTACATTTTATCGATTCTCCTTCACGAAAATGTGTCACTAGAAATTTATACGAAAATAATGATGTGGAAATATACCTATAAACTTTTTTCTTGGCCATATATACAGTCGAAGTGTTGTCAGAGTGCTGTTTCTTTCCTCACCAAACACCGTGCCACGACACATGAATATGTTGTGGGCGATGTCATTTTCATGAAAGTAAGTTGTTATCTTGTGTGCTCTTCTGTTTATCATTAAATGAGCATTATTACGTAATTATATTTAGATACGCCTGGTAATCATAATAATATATTTTATAGAATCTAAGATTTTAAAAAAATGACAAACCCCCCCCCCCCCCCCATTACTTTTTTGAATAAGAATTTACAATTGATCTTAAAGAACAAGACAATGTTTCAGTGATTTTTACTATAAGTTATTTCATGGAGGAGAATGTCACATCTAGCACACTCATAAGCCTAAATGAGTGATTAGATGTTCATCCCATTTAGGAAGCTTTTGGCTGATTTAGCCAACTGTCTCCATTGCCCACACAACAGATGTTTAATTTCTCTGTACCAATGATCTTTTCAAGATATAGTTTTGAATGAATTCCTTCAAACTACTTATATTGTAGAAAAATAGATGCCCAAGCTTTAACATTTTACATCCACACACCAAAGCTGTTGTAAGCCCCCCCTCCAGTCCACATGACTCATACAACATTGGCTAGTCAGAATCATCAGCCAGTCAGAATTTGAAATCAAATATTAATTGTAAATAGAAAGTGCCATGGTCAGAACCAAAGATATGAATCTTGAGAAGACAAATAATAAGGAAGCACATCATTATTTTCAGAGCTTTGCAGTCTCATTTAGCCTAATTTAGTTTGGCATGAATCACCAGTCAGTTTTCTATCATTATTTATTGAATTCAGGTCAAACGTACACACAAAATATGTTTTAAAAAAGATATGCTGGTTCCTTCCAGGTGGAACACCATACAGAAAATGAAAAGAAAACTTTTTTTTTTACAACCTGGGCTCAGTTCCATTTTTTTGCCGGTCTGGGTGTGTGCTCAATGTGCTAATACTTCATATATCCCGTGCTCGATGTGCTACTACTTCATATCTCCCGTGCTCGATGTGCTAATACTTCATATATCCCGTGCTCGATGTGCTAATACTTCATATCTCCCGTGCTCGATGTGCTAATACTTCATATATCCCGTGCTCGATGTGCTAATACTTCATATATCCCGTGCTCAATGTGCTAATACTTCATATATCCCAGCATCTGGGTCAGTACCCGGTTCAGTCATAGTAATGAAATACAAAAACTAATGTGAGGATAATGTCTTACTTTGCTAATTCTTGTATTGAAGAGCCGTGCAGCTGCAGGGCAAAGCCGGGACATGGAATGGTTGTAATTTCAAAGATCTTTCCCCCTAGTTGTTGCACTGGCTGCAGAAAATACATTTTCTTTGATTTTTAAAAAAATTATATTAAAATATTTGTGCAAATTCAAGTCTCAAGCAAATATTTACAACAGATAGCAAAACAATTAGGTAGTGATTTTTCTAAATTTATTTTTACTTTTTAACAGAATAAGTTTATAAACCAGTAACACCTTTATGAAAATATGTACTAGTGTGATTTAATTTATTTAACAATACTTATTTTTTGGCTTTTATTCTCAAAATATAATCAGTAAATAAAATATTTTACTGAAGTGCTGTTCAAAAATATTTTACAGCAGTGCTGTCCAGTCTATGTCCAGCGAGCTGATTTTAAATGGCCCGCCACAGCTTGAAAAATGTTTGTGAAAGACACTTTAGGATGAAAATATTGTCAAACCACATAACTACATGAGAGGTTGTATGTAGCATTATGAATTTCCACAACTATGAAAACGTTGTAGCAAAATTTTGACAGTGTTTTTGAAAGCAGCCAACATCAGTGAAGCTGTATTCTCTGTAATGACCAACATCAGGTCCAGAAAATGTAACGCTACAATGCAAATCCAATTCAAAGAAAAATACGCAAATCCAATTCAAAGAAAAATACATCATTAAAAAGGGCTCCAGTTTTTATTCAGTTTATTTCTATTCTTGATGAGCTAGCTGATAGTGCTATTGGATAAATGACTCTTTATCCATAAGGTAAGAAGCATTAATTTATGTGGAATACTTTTCTAAAAAGTAAAAATAATCAAATTTCCTTTTGAGATGTCATGTGCGACCCTCAGCTTGGCTGAACAAATTTGTTTGGCCTATGTAGTCGACAGGTTTGGACGGCACTGTTTTTAATGATTGGATCAAAAGGATTTGACAAAATTTTAACTTGTATTTCATAAATATGATTTTTATTAGTAACATTTTCTCAAAGAAACAAAGTCCACTATAAGTTCATAAATGTGTTCACTTACGCAGTAGTCCACTATAAGTTCATAAATGTGTTCACTTACGCAGTAGCCCACTATAAGTTCATAAATGTGTTCACTTACGCAGTAGCCCACTATAAGTTCATAAATGTGTTCACTTACGCATTAGTCCACTATAAGTTCATAAATGTGTTCACTTACGCAGTAGTCCACTATAAGTTAATAAATGTGTTCACTTACGCAGTAGTCCACTATAAGTTCATAAATGTGTTCACTTACACAGTAGTCCACTATGAGTTCATAAATGTGTTCACTTACGCAGTAGTCCACTATAAGTTCATAAATGTGTTCACTTACGCAGTAGTCCACTATAAGTTAATAAATGTGTTCACTTACGCAGTAGTCCACTATAAGTTCATAAATGTGTTCACTTACGCAGTAGTCCACTATGAGTTCATGCTCCAAATAATAGACATGAAAATGGAGGTGATTAACAGAGGCAAAGGCACATAAACTGTTGAATCCCATGCGAAAGCCCCTGAAAAGATTTGTGGAAATACCATTTGTAGAATTTAACACATGGCTATTGGAACAGAATTTTAGTAGATCTTTTCAAGATGAAAATATTAATGCGTGTCATAGAAGATTGAAAAGTTTTTCTTAAACTCCAAGGTAGAGTAATATTTCTTAATGACCAACATAGAGTAATGTTTTAAAAAGAGAGAAAAAAATGAATGCAGCACAAGAAGTTAGTAACCTAAATGAACTAGAAATTGAACTGGCTGGTCCATTATTTTACCTATGCTTGCTGAGCAACATGGTTTCTATGGCAACCGTGACAGCTGTTTCAGTCAGCACCTAATGAAAGAAAGAAATTGATACAAAATAATATTCAGTATATAAAGAATAAAGCATGAGTTTACAAAACCAAGAGGTTGTTTAGTGCAGTTGCGATCTCCCTCAACTTCTTGAAATATTTTAGTACCGTTGTTCTGGAGTCATTTTAAACATGACACATTTCAAATAACTTGCCAAAAAAAGTATTTTCCATTCATATAGATTATTTAACAAACATGTCCCTACTCCTCTTAACTATATACTAAGAAGTAGCAGGAAGACTATGCCTTGAATTTCTAAATAAACCATTTGTTCGCATAAGATTATTTTAATGAATCCAAATAAATGGAGAAGTTTTCTGATTACATCATACAAATTCATTGTAAATATTCTTACCAAGAGAACATTATTAAACTAGGACAATTTGAACACAAGACATCTATAGAACAATTTGAACACAAGACATCTTAAGTATTTCTCAAGCACAAAAAGCAGTCATTATTCTCCAGGATTGTTTATATTACCTGTGGCCGATGCGAGTCAATTTGTGGTACCAAAAGACAGTGTCCATACTCCATAGGGCTGACATTGACTATTAGTGTATGTCTTTCTGGTTGATCTTTCAACTTCCCGGGGACATCAGTGTTAATAAATTCCTTTTTAAAAAATCAACATAAAACAAATATTATCAACAATAAAGTGCTTTTAAATGTTAATTTTATAATGTGCTTTAATTCAAGTAACTTTCACATACATTTTTTACATCATTATTTAACATCCCGTCCATGTGGCCTTACAGCCCATGGAGAGCTTTGGCCTGCCTCACCACTTCCTTCCATTCACACCATCCATCCATCCCTGTGGCCTTACAGTCCAAGGAGGGCTTTGGCCTGCCTCACCACTTCCTTCCATTCACACCATCCATCCATCCCTGTGGCCTTACAGCCCATGGAGGGCTTTGGCCTGCCTCACCACTTCTTTCCATTCACACCATCCATCCATCCCTGTGGCCTTACAGTCCATGGAGGGCTTTGGCCTGCCTCACCACTTACTTCTATTCACACCATCCATCCATCCCTGTGGCCTTCAGCCCATGGAGGGCTTTGGCCTGCCTCACCACTTCCTTCAGCTCAGACCTAACTGATGCTTTTCTTTCCCATGCATGGACTCCCAGCTGATGTAGATCTCTCTCCACATTATCCATCCATAACTAAGCCCAGGTCTGCCTCTGAACCATTTTCCTCTGGGGTTTTGGTGGTGCACCCTCTTCACTCCTCTGTCATTTGGCATTCTTTCAAGGTGTCCCACCCAGCCTGGCCATTTTTTATTTCTGCTACTAGCGTTGGGTCCTGATACAGACTGTACAATTCCTGGTTGGCTCCTATTCTCCATCCATATTCATCCTTTTTTGGTCTTTATATTTTCCGGAGAACTTTTCTATACCACGTGTTTAATAGGTTTTCTGCCGCTTTTGGTAGGGTCCAAGTTTCACATGCATATATTAAAACTGACCTGAATACAATTTTATATATTGTTTTCTTTGTTTCTCTTGTAATGTTTTTACTTTTGAGTATTTGACTCATTATTTAACACTATCTGCTAAAATCTCAAGTTTTAGGTTTAGGCAAACAGAAACCAATCCTAATGAAAAGAGAACAGAAGACAAACCCCAAGGGCCGGTCTCCCATGATCTTTTATATAAACGAAACAGGCACAACCGAGGTGTGATTGCAGACATTTCAAAATGAACATTGAAACTGACAACTTAATCATGTAAACAAATGCTTGATGGCATAGGAAGCTTTAAGTTTAAGATGACCACCACTTTCATAGAGGTTTGGCATAATGCTCAGTTCACACGATCATAATTTCGATCATGCATTTAATGGGATTTTTGTATGATGCTTTGTCACAACTTTCTAATTACTATTTGATCAAATTCTCATTTTTCCCCCCCAAAAAAAAAGAAACCATGCACAATATAGTGACACAAATTGGATCGTAACAGTCTCAATATTTAAGTACAAGTCTCTCTATTTAAGTATAAGTCTCAATATTTAAGTATAAGTCTCAATATTTAAGTATAAGTCTCAATATTTAAGTATAAGTCTCAATATTTAAGTATAAGTCTCAATAAAGACTGAAGTAGGAAGCTATAGTGACTATTAAACTAATTCTTAACATATCAAATTAACGTGGCATTTGTTGACCCTCATTTACCTCAGACGAGTGACCATTCACTAGATCATCTTTCTGGCAGTCTGTAGTGTGATTATTGGCAGCACCGTTTAATAAGGCACTGCTAACTGACCCCCTGACTTGTTTTTTGCCAAGAGTTGTTGTGTTCCGTAGATTGAAGACAACCTCTTCAGGTTTAACCCAGGTGAAGTTAAATGCATTAGGATTAAAAGGTTGACAAACACTTGTTATCTCTTGGGGTTTTCTTCTTTCAGTGGCACGCAATGTATTTAACTATTGGGATAAGGAAAGATTACAAGAAAAGTTATAGGCAGGGTAAAAAAAAAGACTTAATGGAGTTAATGATATTAATCAACTAACTCTTTGATGGTATTAATGAGGCTATACCGTGTAATACTAAAGATAATGGACTCTGTCTCTCCTTATTTTTTTAATCCATTGACAATTATTTTCTTTCAAACTATTTACATTTCAAGACCAACAAGACTGATGCAACAAACTATCAGCAACTTTCAATTGTAAGGCTAAAAATTCATGATATCTGCCCAGCTCACTTGGTCAACTTTGTGTTTGAGACCAGATAATATTTGATAATTAACCTACAGTTGTCCCTTGCCATACTGCGGTTCACTTTTGGTGACACGCGTATTCTTATATCTAATATAGATACCTACGGTATATAGAATTTTATGTTGCTAAAATTAAGTAAGTTTATTAGTGTAGAAAGTGTTTAAGGCATAGAAAGTATTTATGAGAGTGTGCGAAAAGCTGATAACAGTGTGAGAAAAGCTCATAACAGTGTGGGAAAAGCTAATAACAGTGTGGGACTAGAAAATATAAATGAAAGGACTGCTTTCAAGCTTAGTAAATGAATAAAATGGCAAAACGAGGTATGTGTGAAGCTTGAATAAGATAACAGGACAAAAAACAGCCAACAGTAGAAATGAAAATATAATAAAGAATAGAGCACAGTAGACAACTCAAGAAGAATCCATTCGTGTCGGGAAAGGTTTAAACAAATGTGGAGAGGGTTTATAAAGCCTTCAACGGTTTTTTAAGGAAAATCAAGTTTGGCTATTAGCTTTGTTTTCAGACGTGATCAAAATCTGAGAGACCTCCTTGTGTCAAATCGCATCCACGCTGCCCCCTCCCACTTGGGACCAAGCCATTTAGACGCAGCCGTCGCAACACTTGCCCTTTTGTTGTCCAGACTCAACACATTCCCTTCCCTAAGGGCAGTTTTCAGATAAGGGACGGTTTCCTTTGTACTAGCCGCAATAATGTCTATGCCATTGTCTGCACCCCCTGCCAGGTGTCCTGCATAGGGAAGACAGGACGCAGACTCTCTGACAGATGTACTTAACACGTTGGTAATATTACACAAGATAAATAGTGTCCAGTCTGTAAACACTTCAATAGAAGCAACAATAAGGGCACGGTGGATTTTTACAATTAGTGCGATTGTGACCAGCACAAACACATCCGGCTGGGTGAATTTGGAAAACAAGCTGATCCAGGCTTATTGAACCTTAACACCACATGGCATGAATCTCATGTTTTCATTCATATGTTAAGCCTTTGCTCCGCCCCTTCACGTCACACCTAAACACAATGGACTTACTTCTCTTTTTTTTCAATTTTTGCCTGTTTTTAATCTCTCACCTACTTATTTTCTGCCACAATTCTTTTGCCGCCCTCTCGGGTAAGTGCTATCTTTTATTTAATTCTGTTTTTGTTGTCGTGTTTGCTGACGAAGGCTTCCTGCCGACATGTTCGTTGTTTTGTTGCGTTTCTTTTTAAAAAATTTTTTCCCATACTTTATTTTACTCATTCTCTAATTTGCTAACCTGACAGCAGTCCCTGCCCCTTATTGCCATAAAATTCTTGTAACAATACTTTAAACTTTATGAATTAATATATGTGCCCAGCTTACTTGGCCAACTTAGTGTTTGAGACCAGGTAAAATTCGTATAACAATACTTTATGAAATAATATATGTGCCCAGCTTACTTGGCCAACATAGTGTTTGGGGCCAGGTAGAATTCTTGTAACAATATGATCAATATTGTAACGGAACACTCCAGTGGCCATTGCATGATCCCATCTTTTATGAAGCTCAAGATCAAACTGAAAAAACAAAAGACATTTGATTGATGACCAGAGTCCTGAATGTTCTCTCTCTTGTTGTGTATCAACGACTATTACTGTTAGCCCTTGGTCAAATAACTACACATTCCTTATAAATATAAATAACTGGCCACATTTGTTTGAAATTGACAAACTTTGAGATACAGAAAGAGTAATGAGCAGTTACTTTATAAATGCACATACTTTTAATAAATTTTATTGGTTCTCTGCAATATATCATGTCATAAATTTTTGTACCAGTACTTACATCAACGACTTCTCACAAAATACCATATAAAAGTAATGCAAATGCAAGGGAAAACGTATTCAGGTGCGTACCTTGCTGAGCTGTTGAGGTGATGTATCTTCCCATGGGGAAGTATGAAACGTAAAATCTGAATGTGTGTAAGTATATGTGTACGTATTATCCTCGCTGTTACCCTGTGGGCAATTGAGAGAAGCAATAAGAGACTCACACATCTTTAAATCACAACACTATTTTATATTCCAATTAGAAAGGGCAACAATGACAAATAGTATCATTCATCCCATTCCTGAAATTTTATTAAAATATCAATTAAAGATAACTCATCATTTTTATTAACACAGAAAAACTATTGTTAACCAGAAACTTACAGCAGTCATTAATGAGTTTGTTTGACATAAGGCATGAAGTTTGACCTTGAACTGAAATATACTGCGTCTGTAAATGCTACAGAATTTTCCTGGAACCATCTTAAATTCCCCTGCAGGTTACCTCCTTTATAAAAAAAATATTGTTCCTCTGTCACAAAATCAAAGTAAAACATTAATTTCTGTATAATCTTCAGCAATGTTTCAAGACTTTTTTGATACACTCCAATAAATGCTCTGTATCTTGTATAGCTAGCTTTCATTGTATTGGGCATGCATGCAGCATGTGTTTTGAACCACTGCTAAATAAACAACAATTTGTTTATCTTAATTTACTGCATCACCAGCTTGCTGGACTGTTCATATCTTCTTAATAATAGATTGCTATTTGTTTATATAGCACACCATCATTTAAAATGAACACTTCACAGTTTAACACTTGCTAAATAAAATTTAATTTTTAACATATATTTTGTTCTTTTTGTTTGTGGTTTAATTTTTTACCTATTTTCAGATAAAATATTCAAGCTCCCCTGAAGCACGCAAAATGCTTGGTCATGCAATGAAAACATTATTTTGTTAAAAGCATTACTACTGTATTAAATAATTTTTGAGGATTTTGTTTCCATTCTTGTCATCAGAATGAAAAAAAAAATTAAAAAATTAATAATACAATAGCTGTTCACTATCCCTGAAAGCATGTAATCATTTGTAAGCCCTCCACCTAAGAAAGCCAATTCATTAGTAAGATGAGATGCTTTCTGCTAAAGCCTCAATTTTAAACAAGGCAATTTAAAATAAAATTGAAATAGAGGACAATAAACCATTTTAAAATAATTTTATTCAAAGACTTCTTTCATGTGTAATTTGACTTAGGCTACCTGTTTGGAAGTCATGGCTGTTGACAGTCAGCTAAGGATATTTGGAAGCCCCTGAAATAAAAGGACAACAATGTATGAAACTTAATATTCAGCTAGTCTATAACAAAATCAAGTGTTATAAGGCTTATGCAAATGGACACAGATTATAAGACCAAAAAGTCTTTAATTTTGTTTAAAATATTAAACCTTTTTACACTAAGTCCCTGATACAGAGATCTTACAACAGGCAGATTGTATCAGAATCCACACCTTCCTACAAAAAGGATGAGCCAGATGGGCAGGGCATGTCACAAGAATGCCACACTGCAGACTCCCCAAAGGACTAATGTTTGGAGAACTCTTCAGTGGGAAAAGCTCAGCTGGTGGTGGGCACAAAAAAACATTTTAAGGACTGTCTAAAAGCTTCACTCAAATCCATGGACATTGACCTTGATTCATTGGATGCACTTGCCAATTTTTAAAAATTATTTTCTACTTTTTAGCTTGTTTTAATTTGAACTCTTCTTTGATAGAAAGTCTTTTGATAGTTTTTAAAAGTATATTTTATTTTCTAATTTTAAGTATAGATTGGTAATCTTTAAATTATCAACAAAAGTAGAATTATTTTTAAATGCTTAAAAAATCCTGGTTAAAGTGACTTAACTCTTTACCAAAGCATAAAACTAAAAAGTAGACCTGAGCTCACTCACCCATTTTTGCAAAGAAACAGATGAGATCAACCACAAGAATTTAAGGGAAAATGTCAACCCGCATCTATCAACTCTTCTTTTCCAACAGTTCACCAATACAAAGCACGATAAAGACTAAATCTTAAATTGTCACGTGTATAAACAAAAAAATAAGTGTAGAAAATTCTAAAAGACTGAAATGATACCGCTCCACAAGAAGGAAATGCAAGTAGAGGAGGGTGACCAAACATCCTGTAAAAACGAGATTGTCCCGAAAAAGTCTCTCGGGACGCCTCAGTGTACCATTACTAAAATCAAACACATTTTTTGGGGGGGAGGAGAGAAAATGTGTTCATAAAAAAAAAGAATATTAATGAAAAGGAAAGAAACAGGGAGACACATGAATTAAATTGCATTGGACTTTAAAACCTAAAAAAAAATTAAGAAACAGACATTCTCTGGGGAGGGGAGACCCCTCCCCTATTTAACAAAAACTATATAATAATAAAACAATCGATTCCTAAACCTAACCTGATTCCTAAATCAATCCCTAAACCTAGCCCAAACCCTAAAACTAGCCCTAAAGCCGCGAGTAAAAACATGTGGAATTTACACCCTGTGACAGAAAAACTAGGAAAATGAACAAAAACAAGAGAAATGGCCAAAAATGATTATAAAATAAAGAAGAAATAATGAAAACCCAACTTACAGCTTCATGAAATACACTTTTACACACTTTATTTCAGTTTTCACAGAAAATAATATCCACAACATGACGATGCAAAGAAAAAAATATTTTTTTTGAACTTACTGCGATGGCGTTAAAACAATCAACTGACGTAACATTTAAGCACTCCTTTCTACATCCGCATCATGTTAAAGTACAAAATAATAATAATAATTTATCTATTTTTCAGTAATATTTTGAACATTCTCAAATTTCCAATCGCTCAAACTGACACTTAATAAACAAACTCCAATTTGCCGCCACTGCTTTGTCAACAAAAACAATAAAATATTAAATAAGGGAATTGACTCCCAAATGTAAACAATACCCAAAAGATGCTGTGGCAGCCGTCCTCGGTTTTACCCGCCAAATGCAGTTAGCATCACAGTCGGCAACGTTTTCCACTATTATAGGGCTTTTCTTATTATAGACTATAGGGTAAAAGTGCAGTTCAGGTGCGTATATGATTTCTTAACGCATTTCGTATTTTAAAATTTTTTTATCATGTAAACTTATGTGTATTCTTTAATAATTTAATACAGGCAGTTATAGTTAACTAATTCTGAATTATAAGTCGCATCTTTTCTTTTTATTTTACTTCTAAAGCGTCTTTAACCTTCCCCCAACCAAAGTGAGACAGCCCCATTTGTTTGTATTTTTCTTTTCACTCTATGCCAGATTATTAGCCACCTATAAGTTAGTATGCTAAAGGAAATTTTCAAACTGTAAGCATGTTCACAAAAAAGAATGAAATACTAGATTTTTCATTACGCACAAGCACCCCCCCCCCTTTCTTTTTTCATCTCAGAGCGCTCGGGATATAGGGGTTTGTCCTTTGAAATCGGGTGGGGGGGGGGG
>CAXITT010000048.1:845341-877822 GCA_964033795.1 Lymnaea stagnalis | reverse complement strand
TTTTTTTTATTTTTTAAAAAATTTTATCTTTTTTTTTTTTTTTTTTTGTTACCTAAATGTAACAGTTTTCAGCTTCCATGCAAAACTATAACTGTGTGAAAGTATTAATTAAAGTGCCCCTACAGCTATTTTTTACTGCTACTCTCCACTGACCACTCCTGATTATAATTACTGTACCACAGAAACATGTTTTTATCTGCCACAACATTAGTTAACAACACAAAAAAATGTTAACACCACAAACATTTATTATGATAATCATAAGAATAACATTATTAACATTACATTGGTCAAGTTGATAATTCTTATCATGTTTTAAAAATTTTAAGCCAAAACAAAATTTAAACGAAATGCCTAGCTTCATTCTCGAGAACAAACTTAACTATGTGTTTGTATAATACATTCATGACTGACTTTAGCTGGAATTGAACTCCAGACCCCAAACTTGAAGTTCGCTCAGTTTATACCATTCGACCACACAGTCACCATGACAACGACGCACCTTTATCGATTCATAATGTAACACAGGAAGAATATAGACCTCACGTGACTTGCTGACTGCATATAACTCTCAGGGTTATACACAGTCGGCTGCGCATAACCACTTCGTAATGTTAATACAACTATGGAATTTCTCGTAAGGCGCTCGTAACAATTGCTATGTGGCTTGTAAACTGGCTAACTATGTCAAGTATGTTTTTACAGGAGACAAATTAATTTTTTTTTTTAATATAGTGGTGTTGTTTTGTTGTTGAAATTTTGCATAATAGCAATGTGAATTAAAAAGAAGTAGCAGTTTTTTTTTTTTCTGAATGCGATTCCGGGCAACTCCGGTTATATTTGATAGTAAAGTTATAAAATGAATACAATATTTGTTTTAACCAAGATTCGTCCAATTGGGCAATTTTTATAACGTATCTTTAAAGACAGAAGAGTTATCCTTGATTTACATAATTTTTATTTATATCATTGAGTTAACTATATTAATATTATTTACTATAATTAATAATTACTAAGGTACTTCAGTATAAAAATTAAAAATATTTTTTTAAATATTAGTTATTTAGAGCAAATTCCAAATATAATAAGGAAACCTGAATCAACTTTTTAGCTTTTAATAGTTTTTGAGCTACACTTTTTTAAAGTGTGAGTTAGTTTGGTATTTTTTACTATGGATGAAGCCTCCACATCTCGTGAGCTCATTTCGCTGATCAACACTAAAAGACTGTTTAGGGACTACTTATTTTGAACTTTCAACTTTGGCACACGACTAATTAATTAAAGGTCTCCCTAACCAATGGTTTAATAGTTTTTTGCACACGGAAAAATTTCATGAATAAAACTCTGTGATAGTATACTACGGTATAGCCATTTTGCAAGTGACTGTGAATGGCTTCCCATGACAACATTTTGCCCACGGAAAATTATGATCATTTATAATATGGACTCTGCTTGGTGTTTGAACCTGAAATTAAATATTCTTGTTAAAATTACTTCTAAGTTCATTCTAAAACACAAGTTACCATATAAGAGAAAACATGATTTTTATGCCCCAAGCCCAAAAGAGAATTTTTTTAAAGTTAACAAGTTAGCCCCCCCCCCCCCCCCCCCCCCCCTATTTCATACTTTTTTTGTGAACATGCCTTCAATTTCAAAATTTCATTTAGCATGCCAACTTATTGGTGAAAAAAATCAGTCATAAAGGGTGAAGGTGAAAACTATAATGACAGAGATCATTCACTGGCTATGTAACATTGGGGACTGTTCAAAGACGCTTTAGAAATAAGATAAAAAAAGAAAATGTAGCGATGTACAATTTAGTGTTAGTTAATTATTAGCGCCTGGAGTTGATTTAATAACAGATACATAATATACAAAATACGTGAAGAAATAATATACGCGCCTGAACTGCACTTTTAATGCTTTAGACATAGGCCTAACACTTGCGCCTAACACATAATTATATAACATTTTATGTATAAAATATCTGATTATAATGGCTGGTTGGTGTGATTCAGTAAACAAGTTAATTTTAAATCAAAGGAAGGATAAACAAAATAAAACTAGGCACTTCGATAACTTACCATGCATCCGATATGAAGGGCATGTCCATGCATTTTGTTGTGACACAGTTTTGGATTGGAATTTTCGGTGAACTAATTTCTCTTGTTTAAACGGTTTATAAAATGACGTAGAGTTGATTCTCTTCCCAGCACATTTTATTAGAAAAATGCTTTGATGCAGACCCATCTGCATTATATTAAATCTAATAATATCAAAATTATCAAAATTAAAACTAACTAGTTGTCCTAAAGTTAATATTTCTTGCCCTGGAAGCAATATTCGAGCCCCAAATAGTTCACCAGAAATTGAAACTAGCAAGCCAGCAATTGTTTTAATGGCATGCGGCATTCTAGAAATGGCTCTTACCCACTTTCAATAATAATGATATTATGTAGAAGATACTTTCTTTTGCAACTTTTCTGTTCATTATTTTATTAAGTTTCCTTCACATAAATATATTAATATTAGTTTTAATTTAAATTAACTGCACATAATTACTTTAAAATGCAATGAGCCTGCAATTATTTGTCATTTTAATTTGAAAAAAAAATTCTTATTCTTCTTTTCATAAATGTTTCATTTTCCCTCATCAAAGATCATGCAAAACAATTCCTGAAAATTTGGGACTGTAAAATTATCTTTAAAAAAAAAAGTTGTGAGAAAAATAATGGAGAAAATTGAAAACAGGGTCACAAGTTTTCAGGTTAAAATACATAGTTTGTATGAGGGGCTTTAAAAAAAAAAATTATAACTCCACTTCTAAAAAGATAGAAAGACGAACTTTGTGTTTTTACAAAACTGCCATCCAGCTCTTGAAAACAATGTAAGGTTTTTGACAATTTCTGTCAGAGTACCTACCATAAAACACACCCAAGGTTTTTTGGTTAATGAATTTGTTTTAAAAAATCTTTTTAAAATTTTGAATAGTTTGTGGTAAATAGGGTTAAAAATAGGTTGTGGGGTGGCATTAAAAGTTTCCAAAGTTTTTATGTTGAATTTATTCTCTCTCTGTTGTATTTTCCTATCTTTCTTATTGCTTTGAACCTATTGCTGTCATGTCTTTCAATACCTTGATCTTAATTTACACATAAGATTGATTACAAATTATTTACATCTTTTGACCTTTCTTCACTTAACTTATGCATACAATTTTGATACTAATAATTGTATTTAACATTTCTTTTCCTCTTTTCTACCAGATATCATCACCATAAATATGAATGAGAAGGCCTAATACTTAAGTAGAAACCATTATACTGCTCTGTTTCAACAGTTTAGTTCATAAGTACAGGGATTCCTATGTCCCTTTATAACACACCCTTTGTAAGATAAAATTTAAGAAGTGAGGGACAAGTGAACTACTGGCTTGGAAACAAGAAGGATATGACACCATCTATTTGTAAGGTAAATGGATTGGTGTATTTCATTTTTTTAAATCTTAGAGAAAGCAGTGAAATGAGATCTAAAAATTTCAATTGATTTCTTCTTCTACATTTTGAGGACCCACGATCAATGTATTGATCACTCTGGCTCCTTTGTTTCAGAGGGTTTCACGATGTAATTGTGCATGGTTTTGAAGGGGATACTTTACTGGTTGCAAGGGCGACTCAGCAATGGTGTTATGAACTGGGGGTTTGAAGACAAAAGGCAATAGGCGCAAATGTGTCAAGTGTATTTGCCTCTACCGTTGCTTTTTGAAGCTTGTTCCAATCCCTGATTGTCTTTGGCAGGAATGAGGAGCTCCTGTACTGAGTTCTTGTTTTTATGAGCCCATATTGCCTGTAAGGCCTTGTCGCTGTTCAGGGGGGAGAGGGACAAGTTTCTGTTTAATGCTGGAGCAGTGGACCAGCCCATTATTGTACATCTTGTACATCATGGAGAGCTTGGATATTCGTCGTGGTTCTTCCAATGGTGCCAACACTTAAGGTGTTTCTGTAGCAGTTCAGGACAAAGCCGCTGGACCGCCTCTGATTGAATGTGTCTCAGACTGAAGATGTGTACTGTAAAAGCGGCCGGACAAAGGCCTTAAAAGAATTTAAATATTTTTTAAAGATAATTTTGAAAAAAAACATACTGCACGCTGGATCAGGGTCAAAAGGAAATAATTGAAACAAAGTAGTAGGGGAAACATGAAAAAAGATTCAACGGAACAACGAACACGTTTGCAAGGCTGCTTATTCAGCGAACAAACAACAGTAATTGTGATAGAACATAAGTGGGTAAGAGAGTTAATACAGGCTAAAGGGGAGGGAAAAGAGGAAAAGTAATTCCACTGCAGTTTGTTGTAACAAAAAAAAATGGGGGGGGGGGGGAGAGAAAAGGTTTAACATGTGAAGGAGACCATGACCTTCATGCCATGTGGTGTCACCATAAGTGTGAATCAGTTTATTCTCAAAGTTCACTCTTGCAGGGTGTTGGTACAAGCCACAATGGTAGTGATAGAAAAATCCTTGGAGCCCTTATCACTTCTATAGAAGTGTTTGAGATGGGACACTGTTTATCTTGCGCAACATAGCAAAGGTGTTCATTACTGAGGTGCCATGCAGTCTCACTGTAATCTAGATATGTCATCTTGAAAGCAGGTACACACAAAGGTATAGACAACATTGCTGCTAGGACAAAGGAAACCGTCCCATATCTGAAAACTACCCTTAGAGTAGGGTTGAGTGTTGAGCTCAGATGACAAAAAGGCAAGTCATGAATGGTCCCAAAGTGGGAGGTGATATTTTTAACCTGTTGAAGGGCTGATGAAATTACCTTCTCTGGAAATAGTTAGTCACCTCAACTGTCTTGTTCTAAAAGTAATCCTCAAGACTGGCAAAATTGACAATGTTGAAGTAGTTGAGTCCCTTTTACCTATCCTGATTTCACTCTCTCTCCACCCCCACCCCTCCATTACCAAGGGCCAGGGTCAGCTCATATGAAAAACAAGTGAGGACTGGAATATATTTTTCCAGCAAAAATAGTTAATTTCCAAAAATAGATGACTGCCAGTTAAAATGAAATTCAAAGTCCTATTGTCTTGGCACGTGTATGTTTTGTTATAGATATCAATGAACAAGTTTGCATAAGTGCAAATTGCATCATTCCAATCAGGTCACTGGCAATAGATATTATTTCTACTGCACATACTTTGCAGGTGTTAAGTAATTACAGCATGCCACATTCAAGTGCAGGTACCAAACTGTGTTAGAGTTACTTTGGTAGTTCTAAAAATATATACAATTTGAACCTTTTCTTAAGGATTTTATAAAATATCACTTTGCTTTTTGGTACAGGTGGAAATGCTTTTTGAAAAATGATGAACAGTTTGCCTAGACACGTTGTTAACTAACGTCCCTAAGTAAGAGGAACTCATTCTTCTTGGATATAGCAAATGGTATAAACTAGTCAGGCTCACTGCACAGTGAATGCAACATTTAATAAGCTCTTTTATTCACACCGCGCCCCCCCCCCCCCCTGACTTGTATTATTAAGGCACATATAAATATTGATTTCTAACATTTACTTTGTCTTTAAAATAATTCAAAGTATTTTGGCATTTTCTCTCTCAGGAGTGTGGATGTCGATGTGATTCTTGTGGATCTGGAGGTGATTCCTAGTGAGTCTTGCTTGTCCCTTGTAATATCTAGTCAAATCTTATTGACCACCATCAAATCCAGATACATTGTTGAAGTCAAGGTTAGATTACAGTAAGATTGGCTTCATCTCAGCAAAGTCAAGTTTTGGGGAAGTGAACCTCTGACTTAAAGTTAGTCCAAAAAAATTGGTGTTTTTACTACTTTTCCTTGCATTTCTGCTCATTCATACCTTTACTGATAAGTAGATTAGATTGGTGGTGAGCTCTATACTGTCATTTAGGATTATATAAATCCTTCTCAACAGATGTTTAAAATTTTTGGATTACTTGTGAGATATACCATGGGAGATGTCATGAAATATGTAATGCCACAGAGAAGGTCGCAGGCCACAGGTTGAAACTCATTTATGAACAATGTGACCCTAATTCACCCCTGATTTTGAAACTTCAGCACAGAGTGCAAAACAAATGAACAGCTGAAAGCATAAATGCTGTTATTAATTGAAACTAAAAAATAATGTTTAAATTGAAGCAAATCTTGTCGCTCATTTAATTAAAAAGCATGGAGCCACCAATTGCAGAAGCCCATTTCTGATACAAAGTTTCTTGTCTTAGTAAACTTATGTAATTTATGTAAGTACCTAGTCGTCTGCTGTAGTGATCCCATATCCATATTTTACTACCTCATTTATTTCTATGTATGCCAATAAAATTATTTAAAAATCTCTAATTAATTTTTCTATTTATCATAATTAATTTATAGAAAATAAAAATAATTTTAATTTTAAAATCCCTTTTTATAAGATCATATAGGATTTCCTTGAGCGAATCTTCATTTCCCATACTGGCACTAAATGTTTGTTTTTATTTCCGTATTATTTGTGCTTTTTTTTGTCTTTCTTTTTTGTTATGTTTTTATGTAGGCCTTATATGCTGACACTGCAAACTAGTACCTTTAGACAAGGATAATTGACTACTAACAATATCCTCATCATTTCGCAGTAAAAACTCAACTACATTTTGCAGCCTCATTAATATGTTCATTATAGCCTTAATGCTAAATACCTTGTGATTTAAGTATGGCAAATTTCTGACCTATCTGTGACCAACTCTCTGACCTATCTATGACCAACTCTCTGACCAACTGCCTAACCTATCTATGACCAACTCTCTGACCTATCTCTCGCCAGCTCTGGGCTACCTATGACCAAAAGTCTGACCTATCTATGACCAACTCTCTGACCTATCTATGACCAACAGTTTGAACAAACCACCTATGACCAAATCTCTGACCTATCTATGACCAACTCTCTGATCTATCTATGACAGATCATCATTATCTTCTTAGCTACCATCTTGTATGTTTCATTTTATCTAAACCTGTAACTGTAATTCTAATTTTATGCAAAATTGTTTTAAAAAATGAGCACTCTTGCCAATGCGATTGCCACATTTTAAATTAATGACACACCCACATTGCAGCAGATGCAGGATTCAGTTTTTCATTCAAATAAATCTCATATGTTTAAGTACGTGTTGAATCAATATTAGCTCAATACCAGCCACACGTACTCCATTGTGTTCGGGGAAAATGAAAGCATTGATTTTGTATATTATGTCAAAGTTGTAATCAGTAAGTGAGGGTTAAGTGTCCAAGCTGGCAACATCTGTTCCAAAATCAATGACAGCCATAGATGTTGACGTATGCCTTTCTTAAAAATACTGGGAAAACGAAAATGGTGAATGGAAATATTTGTCTGTGGAGTGAGTGCAATTAGCAAAAAGCAAAACTTGATCTGGTCAATTGATGAACTTAAGACCTGGGGAATCCAGATTTAAGACACACCATGACAGCTAAGACATACCTTAAAACCCAACTCACTGCAGAAGAAAAGTATCTAAACCACCAGCAGTAAAAGTGTCTTGTTGTGATGGATGGGCCGTGCAGTTAAATCTCATTAAAGTAACTTGAGCAGCCATCAGATTGTGTTTGCTAGCTAGATGATGATCAATCCTTCCTTCAACAGAGGCCAACAGAGGCCAACTTGGCAACTTGTCAGGAAAATGAAGTTTTTAAAACAACAATTGATCTATTTTGCTGATTGTTGTTTATTTCATGTATCAATTTTAATTGTGCTACTATTGTATTCTAATTGCCATTTATTTCATGTATGAAGTGTGCTACCATTGTATACTAATTGCCATTTATTTCATGTATGAAGTGTGCTACTATTGTATTCTGATTGCCATTTATTTCATGTATGAAGTGTGCTACTATTGTATTCTCAGCCTGGACCTCCACCAGCAGATTGCTGAGCTGCACAGCCAGCTCCAGCGCAGCGGGGCACACATCTCTAGTATAGAGCATGAGTTCATAGACAGCAAGCAGGCTATGGATGTAGAGCTAACAAAGACCAAAGAGGAGCTTGGTAGACTCAGGGAAAGATATGACAGGTAAATAACTCTCTGTTGCACTTTCAAATTTGGATGTTTCCAGGAGAACTTGTATTACCACACCAATTACGATCCATTAGATGTTGACAAGAGGACTTGTATTATCACAGCAATTACAATCCAATTGACTTGGAGAGCTTTAAACATTACATTGTCAATTAAAAAATTTCTGAAAATATGACCGTTTTAGTATCTAGGTAATTAATCTGTGATTAAAATAATGTTACGCTTTGACTGTCTTTGAAGATTTACATGAGACTAAGGATCTCACTGCTTCAAGGTTGTAGATACAACATTCTGTGAGTTGAAGGATCTCTGAATTTTAGCACAACAGTGATGAATCAGTGACCTAACTGTTGTGTGAGTGATGAATCTGTGACCTAACTGTTGTGTGAGTGATGAATCTGTGAGCTAACTGTTGTGTGAGGGATGAATCTGTGACCTAACTGTTGTGTGAGTGATGAATCTGTGACCTAACTGTTGTGTGAGTGATGAATCTTTGACCTAACCATTGTGTGAGTGATGAATCTGTGACCTAACCATTGTGTGAGTGATGAATCTGTGACCTAACCATTGTGTGAGTGATGAATCTGTGACCTAACCGATGTCTGAGTGATGAATCTTTGACCTAACCATTGTATGAGTGATGAATCTGTGACCTAACTGTTGTGTGAGTGATGAATCTGTGACCTAACTGTTGTGTGAGTGATGAATCTGTGACCTAACTGTTGTGTGAGTGATGAATCTGTGACCTAACCGTTGTGTGAGTGATGAATCTGTGACCTAACCGTTGTGTGAGTGATGAATCTGTGACCTAACTGTTGTGTGAGTGATGAATCTGTGACCTAACTGTTGTGTGAGTGATGAATCTGTGACCTAACTGTTGTGTGAGTGATGAATCTGTGACCTAACCGTTGTGTGAGTGATGAATCTGTGACCTAACTGTTGTGTGAGTGATGAATCTGTGACCTAACTGTTGTGTGAGTGATGAATCTGTGACCTAACCGTTGTGTGAGTGATGAATCTGTGACCTAACCATTGTGTGAGTGATGAATCTGTGACCTAACCATTGTTTGAGTGATGAATCTGTGACCTAACCATTGTGTTAATTTATTTATGCTATTTACTATCTTTTGCATGGTTCAGGTTACTGGAAAGTCACAAGAAAATGCAGAAAATCAACCACGAACTGGAGGATAAGCTTCTGAAAATGGTAACTGAAACCTCTTATCATAACTTTGTTGACAATGCATCCTGTTTGGAACCTTGTTTTTAAATATGAACATGCAGTGATTCATGGCTCATACATTGAGGGGGCGTCACTTAATGGGATGTCAATTAAATGTCTGACTGGCATTCAAGGAAATATTTTATATCTTAGCAGATAGGAAAACTAGCCCGACTGTTGTCTCCTGTAATCTCAGTGAAAATACTGTTTTAAATTTGAATTATTAAAAATTTTTACTGTAAACTTGACTTTGATATGAGAACAATGGGATCTTTGAATAAGTTATGTAAAAACTTATTTCTCCTGCTGCTTGATACAGAAATTCTATCCAAAAATGTTAAGTTTTTATCATAGTCAAATATACATTTTATTCGATTTCAGGTGGGTCACTTTGAGTCAGAGAAAGTTTCATTGCAGCAAGAAGTCTCTACCATGATGAATAAACTTGTGGAGGCAAGAGTTCTTATAAACCAACTGGATGAAGAGAGTGTGAGTACATTAGGATATATATTACACATATCATATGTAGACTATTTTTATATATCACACATATATTATGTAGTGTAGACTACTTGTATATATCATACATATCATATGTAGTATAGACTACTTGCATATATTACACATATTATATGTAGTGTAGACTACTTGCATATATGTTACACATATTATATGTAGTGTAGACTACTTGCATATATGTTACACATATTATATATAGTGTAGACTACTTGCATATATGTTACACATATTATATATAGTGTAGACTACTTGCATATATGTTACACATATTATATGTAGTGTAGACTCCTTGCATATATGTTACACCTATTATATGTAGTGTAGACTACTTTCATACATAACACATATTATATGTAGTGTTGATTACTTGCATATATTACACATTTCATATGTGGTGGAGACTGCTTGCATATATTACACATATCATATGTAGTGTAGACTACTTGCATATATTACACATATTATATGTAGTGTAGACTACTTGCATATATTACACATATTATATATATATGTAGTGGAGACTGCTTGCATATATTACACATATATGTAGACTACTTGCATATATTACACATATCATATGTAGTGTAGACTACTTGCATATATTACACATATTATATGTAGTGTAGACTACTTGCATATATTACACATATTATATTTATATGTAGTGCATATATTACACATATGTAGACTCCTTGCATATATTACGTGTATCATATGTTGTGTAGACTACTTGTATATATTAGGTCAAGTGGGGATACCAAAGTATAGCATCAAAATCATTAGATCTAAAAGTAAGATACATTTTCAACTACCTTTTACGATCTTATGAAACATAATGTCAAGCTTACCTTGCAATGCCGAACAGTTGGGAATGTATTCTAAAGTCCAAAAACTAGTTATAACTGGATTCCAAAAACCATAACTGGATATCTATCGGCATCGTTCCGTCTCGTGAGACGATGGTGCATCACCGTTGGGTTGGGTTGCATTTTCTCGAGTGGCTGTGCAGTCCTATCCTTGAGTGACAGTCTTTACCACAGTTTTTACACACGAGTTCCGTGCTTCTAAATGTTTTGGCCTTTCTCCTAGCTCTTCTGTCTGCAGCCTCTTCCATTCTTCGCTCCTCGGCTACCATGACGCCCTCTTTGACAACTGTGCGCCACGTAGATCGGTCTTTTGCCTTACACTCCCAGTCACTTGTATGTATTTTGGCTGCTTTCATGTCCCTTTGACAGACATCTTTAAATCGCAGACGTGGTCGACCTGTTTTCCTCTTTCCAGCAGCAAGTTCACCATATAGGAGGTCTTTCGGAATGCGGCCGGGACTCATTCTTTTAACATGACCTAGCCATCTCAGGCGTCTTTCACTAAGGATTGTGAACATGCTTTGGGTATTCGCACGCATTAGGACCTCACTATTAGTCACTTTTTCTTGCCATTTAATACCAAGGATGCGACGCAGGCATCTCATATGGAAGCTATTAAGTTTGCGCTCTTGGGATGTATAGGTGGTCCATGTCTCGCTCCCGTATAGTAGTGTACTGATGACACAAGCTCGATAGACGCACAGTTTGGTTTTCTCCGTTAGCTTGGTGTTTTGCCAGACCCGTTTATTTAGTTTAGCCATTGTGGCAGCTGCCTTGCCGATTCTGCTGTTAATTTCTTCTTCAATGGACAGTGTATTGGAGACCTTGGACCCCAAGTAGGTGAAGCTGTCCACAACCTCCAAGTTTTCATTATCGATTTTTATGTTAGGTGGAGGTCGAGTGTCTTGGGCCATGATGTTTGTCTTTTTCAAGCTGATTTGCAGACCAAATTCTTTGCAGGCATTGGAGAAGCTTGACACGAGTTGTTGCAAACCAATTTCTGTGTGTGCGGTTAGAGCCGCATCATCCGCAAATAGTAGCTCGCGAATTAGGACATCTGTCGTTTTGGTCTTGGCTCGGAGGCGGGCAGTGTTGAAAAGTCCTCCATCAGCTCTGGTGTGTAACCAGATTCCCTCACTGCTATCCTTGAATGCGTATCGAAGTAGTACAGAGAAGAATATTGCGAACAGTGTTGGTGCGAGTACACAACCTTGTTTAACTCCGCTGCTGACTGGAAAGGCTTCTGACTTGGCTCCATCGAACTGCACTGTACCCTGCATATTTTCATGGAACTCTCTGATGATGGCAAGTAGGTGAGGGGGACAGCCGATTTTTGCCAGTATTTTGAATAGCCCGTTGCGACTGACGTAATCAAAGGCTTTTGTAAGGTCCACAAAGGCAATGTACAGTGGCATCTGCTGCTCTCTGCATTTTTCCTGGAGCTGTCGTATGGAGAACACCATGTCTATGGTAGACCGGCCAGACCGGAAACCGCACTGAGATTCTGGATAGACATGGGATGCTAGACTCTGTAAACGTGTTAGTATGACACGGGCAAAGGCCTTTCCTACAATACTAAGGAGTGAAATGCCGCGATAATTAATGCAATCACTCCTATCACCTTTGTTTTTATATAGTGTCACTATATTTGCATCCTTTAGGTCTTGGGGGATGTAGCCCTGTTCCCAGCAGAGGGACAGAATCTCGTGCAATGGTTGGAGTTAAGCTATCTTACCACTCTTTAGAGCCTCAGGTGGTATTCCATCATCCCCAGGCGCTTTTCCACAAGCTAGACTATCAATAGCTTTGCTCAGCTCTTCCTGTGAGGGCACGACATCAAGTTCTTCCATGAATGGCATATCTGGTATGTCATCTAGAGCGGTGCTGGAGACTGTGGTAACTGTTGAATACAATTCCAGATAATTCTCAACCCACCGTTTTAGCTGTGCTGCCCGGTCTTGGATAATTTCTCCATTTTTGGACTTTAGAGGAGCAACTTTGGACGTCAAGGGGCCAGTTGCCTTTTTGATGTTTTCGTACATTGCTTTTGCATCGCCCATATCTGCAGCTGACTGTATGCTGGAACAGAGGTTAAGCCAGTAGGTATTGGCGCAATTCCGTGCAACCTTTTGGGCAAGTGACTTGGCTGTTTTTAAGGCATGCAACCTGTCGGGTGTAGGCTTTTCCTTGTAAGCCGTAAGAGCTTTCCTTTTGGCTTCAGTGACAGTTTTCATCTCGTCCCAATATTCATCAAACCAGTCCGTGTTTTTGTGAGATTTTTTGCCAAAGGCCTGTATTGCGGATGTATAGATTGTGTCTCTGAGATGCGTCCATTTCGAGTCAATGGTGACGCATGGGGACATCCTTGAGATACCTTCCTTCACCTTGTCTGTGAACAGCTGCGTTAGCGCAGGGTCTTTCATGCAGAAGGTATTGATACGTGGACATCCCTTTTTCTTGGAGTGGTACGAGTTTTTCCTCATTATTCGTACCTTGCTGGCGACAAGGGAGTGATCCGTGTCACAGTCGGCACTGTGATAGCTGCGAGTGAGTAGGATGCTAGCTAGTTGTGCACGCCTGGTGATGATGAGGTCCAGCTGGTGCCATTGGCGGGATCGAGGGTGTCTCCAAGATACTTGATGTATATCCTTGCACTTGAAGTAAGTGTTGGTCACACACAAGCCTCGTGAGCAGCACAATTCCAGAAGCCTCTGTCCATTTTCATTAATCTTTCCTCTTCCAAAGAGTCCAAGGCATGTGGGCCAGGCTTCGTGGTCGCTCCCCACTCTAGCATTGAAATCTCCCAGGAGGTAGATTGCCTCGTCTTTGTGGATGCTGGCTATTGCCTGGTCTAAAGCTCCATAGAACTGGTCCTTCTCTTCCGGAGTTGAACAGAGAGTTGGGGCATATACACTAAGAATGTTTGCTGGGCCCGCAGCTGTTCTGAGTCTTAGAGTGAGGATCCTCTCCGTGCCTGATGACGGGGGATCAATGAATGGTGTAAGAGTGTTCTTAACAGCGAAACCTACACCATGCTGTCTAGGTTCGTTTGTTGGTCTGCCTTGCCAGAAGAAAGTGTAATTTGCCTCTTTGAGTGAACCGTTGTCTGGGAGCCTGGTCTCCTGAAGGCAAGCGATGTCAATCTTTAGCCTTTTAAGTTCTCTATCGATTATTCCTGTCTTCCGTGTGTCGTTTATTGACTGCGGGTCATCAGTGATGCCGGGACACATAGTCCTCACGTTCCAGCTAGCGATTCGAAGAGCTGGGGGTAATAACTGGATAGCTAAATCAAATATTAACAGCCCTCCGGACCTGAGCAATTTGACTGATACCTGTTTACGATGGTGATAATAATGTCCATCTGCTTTATACGGTAGTGATAATAATGTCTATCTGCTTTATACGGTAGTGATAATAATGTCTATCTGCTTTATACGGTAGTGATAATAATGTCCATCTGCTCTATCAATTTATGATTTTGATAGAACATAGTTTTCATTACGTTAGTTCTTTGACCTTGTTTGAGCGCAATCATAGTTGATTTAATTTTATATCCATTGTTTCTGATAATTGATTGATTTTTGTATCCATTGTTATTGATCTTTATATGCATTGTTATTGATCTTTGTATCCATTGTTACAGGAAAGGTATAGAATGGACTGCAACACAGCTGCTCAGCTTTTACAGTGCAAGCCATCAAATTTTGTGGCACACAAGCTCAATACTGTAAGTCAATAGAGTAGCTCAATACCGTAAGTCAATAGAGTAGCTCAATACTGTAAGTCAATAGAGTAGCTCAATACTGTAAGTCAATAGAGTAGCTCAATAGAGTAGCTCAATACTGTAAGTCAATAGAGTAGCTCAATAGAGTAGCTCAGTACTGTAAGTCAATAGAGTAGCTCAATACTGTAAGTTGAGAAATAGAGTTTGCCAATTTGTTTGAATGTGCATGAATGACATGACCTTGTTAAATCTCTTCCGTTTCACGTTTCATCGCTTGATTGGAAATAATGTACAATAGAAAGCAATGAACACACTCAAACTGATTCATCAATATTGGATCAAAGATTCATTTCTTGCTATAAGTTATTTTAATCAAACAAATTAAGTCTCTAAACTTTCTTCCTCCAGCTTCCAATAGACCTCCAAGACAGATTAAAGCAGCACATGACCAGAGAACAACTCATGGCAGCAGAAAATGGTGTTGGGGTGCAGGAAGAACAGAAACTTATTCGTGTTCCCATGGCAACGTTCCCCCCATGCGCCATGGTCTTCTCTCTCAACCAGAACACAAATAAACAGCAGGATCATCAGGCCGACACCGACAGCAGGGGATCCGTTCCTATGTCTTTGATAGCTCGTGTGCTGACGCAGAGAGATCCCAGGCGGACGCACCCGCGCATGTTTCTTTGCATGAGTTGTAAAAGAGACGTATTCCATGAAGACAAAGGCTGTCAGGTTGATTTTTTACCACGTACACCTAGAACTGTTGAAATCAGCACAAGATCCGGTGTGGAACGGAGCCAGAGTTTTGTTCATTCCAGCGGGCCAAAAGGCTCATCACGGGGCAACACAAGCCCGAACGGAATTGGTTTTAGCAGAGAGCGCTTCACTAGTACGAGTTCTGATGCAGAATTTTGAAGTCCTGATCTTTTTCTATTTAAATGGCGGGGTGAGCAAGGTGTTCTTGAAATGTTGATAGGTCTGAGCACACTCATCTTAACGACGAATGGCTCACTCCGGTCTGTTCAGCTGGTCATCAATAAGTTGCACGGCCTTCTCAGGTTGGGTTAAATAACTGTGCTGTGCTTTGTGTGACCCCCTGGAGGAGTTGTTTACCTTTAACACCCGTGTGTCAGTTGGTATATAGTCAGTCTATTTAAAAGAATGAGAAAAATCCAAACAGCCGCTGACAAGTATTTTCTGTTTAGTATCCCAATCAAAACTGAGGGTATTTATTTACTTCCATTTACTATACTCATCTCATAGTATCTGTATTATTCTTATTACACTGTTTCTAATTGGGTCTTGGTTCTAAGGCTTGAACAGATAAAGATCATTGATAATTTATTGATGAACTTCTCCATTCTGTACCTTGTGATATTTTATTACTATGCTAAATCTGACCATAGGTCATGTCTCTCAATCAATCTGACCATAGATCATGTCTCTCAATTATGGATCCATGCAGCAGCTGTGCATACAATCCAAAGTTTCTTTTCTAAATATTGAAAGAAATATTTCAGCAATATCTCAGTGTCATTTAACTAGCGGGAGACCTGTCACTCGGGCTATGGCGCTTTCGCTTTGAGCAGATTTATGAGTTGAGAGCAGTAGAAGATTGTGATTGTTATTGATAAGACCACATAACTCTGATTGCTTATTTACATTGAAACCAACAGTATTCAATTTAGATCGATAATAAGGGTAAGATAAAAACTGCCAGGTAACATGTAGTTCTCGTGTATGTCCATCTCATGACCTCACAGCGCCTGAAAGGCCACTTTGGTAACATGTAGTTCTCGTGTATGTCCATCTCATGACCTCACAGCGCCTGAAAGGCCACTTTGCCAACCCTGATCTATGGCTAATATCATGAAATACAATTGAATGCTGTGGGGATGGGAGTGGGGGTGATAACTGTATTTAGTGGGAGTGTCTGCTCTCATGTTGAAAGCTGCTTGTAAAGATTGGTGGATTTATTGTCTTTTTATCATTTATCACTTGTTGACTAGCAATCATTATGTAATTAACATGATACATTTGCATGTCTCTATGTATGTATGGCAATAAGAATGAAAATCATGAATTTAAATGCCACAGTATGAACTCCTAATCTTCTATGTAATAAATGAAACATTTAAACAATATTATTTATATTGATGACATGTTGATGTGTTAGTTAAATAATTAGACTTTTCTACTTCAAGATGGGTCAACCTGAGATTTTAGGTCAACCTGAGATTTTAGGTCAACCTGAGATTTTAGGTCAACCTGAAATTTTAGTGCATTTTTTGCATTTCCAAAATTAAATTTTGTGCTGTGAACAACCGTTAAGATTTTCACCACATTATCACAAAGACTATATATTAATGTTATTTCTCCATAACAAAGGTCTTCCACAAAGTAATTAAAAGCAACATTTGATCTGTCTTTGTTTTTTGGTATAAACTTTTTGTTTTGCTGCTTCAAGCTGAAGGCCATATTTTAAACAAATTCAAGATGGGAGATGATGCCACTCATTACAATATTGTTTCGCCCAATGAACTAAGCAGATGAAAATATTAAATATTTTAAAAGATCTTGGTTGGTTAATTGATTGTGATAATAAAAAACAAATCCTTCAACTTTTGATAATTTTTGTTCTGTATCTTTTGACATGCAATTTGAAGAGCCTTTTTGTTTTACATAAAGATCTGAAATGTATAACCCATTATTTTCTTATTATCTTGTGTCCTAAGTTGGGGATTGCATCATGTCTACGGCAGGGGCTGATATTGACATGTGATTGTTCTGTTATGCATGTAAACAAAGATATCAATAAATGTATTTATAAAATAGATTTCTATGAGCAGGGCTTTAAAAAAATACTTATAGTTCATGCTTTGTTTTGTCAATAGTAAAGGAGGGAAAAACATATTCATTTGTCTGATGTAGCAACAGACTTGATGGGGGAAAAAAGTATCAGAAAGCAATTTGTTTGAATGAACATCAGAAATCATTTCTAATATTGACAGTAATTACACATGCCCTAACCTCACATTGCTAGGACACCACATGCCCACACCACACATTGCTGGGATGCCACATGCTCAACCACACATTGCTGGGATTGCAACATTCCCTAACCTCACGTTGCTGGGACACCACATGCCCTAACCTTACATTGCTAGGATGCCACATACCCTAACCTCACATTGCTGGGATGCCACATACCCTAACCACACATTGCTGTGACACCACATATTGCTAGGACGCCAAATGCCCTAACCTCACATTGCTAGGATGCCACATGCCTTAACCTCACATTGCTAGGATGCCACATGCCCTAACCACACATTGCTGGGACACCACATGCCCTAACCTTACATTGCTTGGATGCCACATACCCTAACCTCACATTGCTGGGATGCCACATACCCTAACCACACATTGCTAGGATGCCACATGCCCTAACCTCACATTGCTGGGATGCCACATGCTCTAACCACACATTGGTGGGATGCCACATGCCCTAACCTCACATTTCTAGGATGCCACATGCCCTAACCATACATTTCTGTGATTTGCTGGGATGCCACATACCCTAACCACACATTGCTAGGATGCCACATGCCCTAACCTCACATTGCTGGGATGCCACATGCTCTAACCACACATTGGTGGGATGCCACATGCCCTAACCTCACATTGCTAGGATGCCACATGCCCTAACCACACATTGCTGGGATGCCACATGCCTTAACATCACATTGCTGGGATGCCACATGCCCTAACCACTCATTTGGATTATCTGGTTTGGGGCTTGCATTTGAACCTTTATCTATAAATTATTTTTTTTTAATACTAAAGCAAAGTTTTAATGCAAATATTTGTACAACTTAATTTAATCTAAAGGCAAGATATATTTTGTTTTAAAAAAAGACAGAACAATACTAAATGGAAGTGGTCAGAAAAATTACTGTTTGAAAATGGTCAAAACAAAATTTTTTTTTTATTTATGAACTTTCCCACAAGGCTGATAATACCAAATATTTATATCTGATCTTTCGTCCATGTTTACTCAAAATGCACATATTGTATTTCTGCAAGTACAAATTGAGTATTTACATTCATTTAAACAGATCAGTTCAAAGAAATGCAGCACAGTATGAGATGCTATATTCACCGTAACTGATTAGACATTGCAATGCACATTAAAATGTTCATGAACAGTATCATTTTATGTGGATAGGGCTTGTCTGCTAAGTCATATGCATCATACAAATTCAGATCCTTGCAACACACCTTTTAATAAACTGTAAACATTAATTTATCAGAGTTCTAAAAATAATCACTCAGACTATCAAAATAATCATTCAAACTATCAATTATTACAGTCCCAGCTTTAAAATAAATAATTTAGCTGTCACAGCCAGACAGCTCATCATTTCCATTTAAATATTCAAAAAATAAAAAGATTTCTTACCAGAAATTACTTCACTACAAATGGTGACATGTGTTCTTTATTTCTAGATTCATTGTTTGACAATTGATAAATGTGCATTTGATTTATAATGATCACAATTAATCAGTTGTTATTTAAACTGAAATCACTGAACTTTACTTGAATAATCTTAATTGGAATGTCAAATAAAATAAAATCAATTTTAGCATCTGATTAAAAATATTTTTATTCACAGTAACTTAATTCATTTGAAATTAATATCATGCTATGCTTGAAAAAGAAAATGTCAGTGTTCTTAAATCCGTTATATTAACTTCGCTTTTCTTTATGTTTTTTTTTATATCTGTCTGAGTTTGTAGCGAAATCTTCGGACAGATGATTGACCCACTTCTTGCCACTCTATCGAGCTGAAACATGGCACATAGACTTGTTGCCGATGACAACCCATTCTTTCAAATTTTCAGCCCCCCTCCCCCATTCAGTGTTTAATGTTTTTAAAGGAAATATGATACCACTGATTTCACTAAAATTAAAATTTCAGATAACTGAGCTAAGGTCATTTAACAAAAAAAAAAATTATACAAGGGTGTTTGGTGCATAATATTTTCTTATGTTTTACTGAAATAATTGGTGGGTCATTAGAATATAAATATATTTCAGGTACTTGAAAAAAATATGTAGTTGAAAATCTTGGGGAGGGGGGAGCACGAATCGGGATTCTTATAAATTGTGTAACTCGAATGCATGTGTCTTCAAATGTTCAGCCCCCGTCCCATTGCTGGATATAACATTTTATGAAGGCTTTATATGAAAACCTTTGTTTCTAGGAGATTTTTAATTTAATTATACCAAGGATGCAATGTGATAGGCAAAATTCATCATGTATATTTATGAAACTTGGATTCGTCAATATATTTAGGAAAATGCAAAATCTGAAACATTTTCTGATGGTATTTATTATGACAGTTTTTCTATGATTTTTTTAATAGGATTAAAATATGTACCTACCCTGTAACTACATTTATGCTTACGCTTGACTAAAATAAGAAAATTGTTGCTTAACTTAAAGGAACACTAAAAAAATAAGGCACAATACTTATTTTTCAATTTTATTTTGACATTTTGTTTGTTAGGATTTTGTGTAAATTAAATAGAATTTGTATTTTCCCTCTGTAGGCTTGAAACTTTAATTTTTTTTAATAGAAGCTTTTCCCTTTGCAGTATTATTGCATTATACACCCCCCCCCCCCCCAACCAATATGTTGGCAGGTGAGATTGTAAATACATTATAATGTTAAATTTGAAAATTCTGAGACTCTCTAATGTTATGTACTTCTTATTTTATATAGCAAATTCATTGATATATTTCTTGCCATTTCATCGTGCACAAATAGAAAAGGTTGTACAATGACATAACCATGATGCATTAGGAAACTAGTTTTGGGGCTGGTATGCATAGTACATATAATCATAATTATAACATAGAAACATTAAATGCACAAATACGACACAGAACAGCCGTACTGTGTCTTAGTTTAGAGATGGCTGCCTTTGTTTATTAAATGACTACCATTCAATTCAATGAAATGGTAAATTTCTGTTCACCAAAATTGTAGTTTTACCTTGCTACTTACTAAAATGTAGTTTTACCTTACCACTTACTAAAATGTAGTTTTACCTTACTACTTACTAAAATGAAGCTATATATGGCAAACTGGTGCTAGGCAAAGCATTGTATGGTTGTTCTGAGAAAATATGTTAATGTCATTAAAGCTATAATAGCATAGCTCTAGTAAAGGTCATTTTTAATTGTTTACCATGGACGTAGTGCTGACATAATCCATTGTAATTTGTGGAGAATGATGAAGGCTGATGCTTGGGTTGAGTAAATATGAGATTAGTTTTTACTTTGTAATCTGGGTACATAATCAAATGTTATTTTAATAAACATATCACTCAAATTTTTAATGTATCTTTTTTTAAAAAACTATTTACTTAGATTGATCTTTCCATTTTATGAACCTTCGAAAAAATATTTTATACTAAGTGGAAGGTTTAAACATGGTGTGCGAGTTGGCACATTTAATCTGACAGCATACTCTTATTTTAGAAACATCTGACACTGGGTGTAAATAATGCACATCATCTTTTTTCAAACATCATTTTATTTAGTCTTATAAACTGAACATGAAAATGTATTCAATAAATTACAATTTTATTTGCAAATTTTAGTTTGAAATCTGATGAGTTAATCCAATCCTTGTAACTATCCTTTTTGTAGTAATTGAATGTTACGTGTCATAAGGGTTACCCCTTCATTTGGGTAACTATGAAGGATTTGGGAATTTTAAAATTTTTTTTTTTGGTTGATGTGTTCCTGAGATTGTGTAGTGGAAGAAGCACATGTTCCAGACTTGGGACATGCCTGGATCTGGAGATTAACGTGGGCCAAATTCATTTTTTCATTATATGGGCAAAACAAAAAAAATCAGAATTTTCAGGCTGCAGATTTACGCTTAAGGTAAGTTTTATTGGAGCTGCAAAATGAATGTATTTTTGTGCATGGTGCATAAGACAGCTTTGCTCATTACATGAGAACATTGTGTTGAGTGTAAATGTATTAACGTCAGAATGTTGTGAAACATATCATTATTGAATATAATCATTTCTAGACCAAGGCGGGAAACCTTTTTCCAAAATAGACAGTTGTGGCGAATGAAAAGTAAATTTGCCACAATAAATAAAAATCATAAAACACTACTGTTAAAGAGAATTAATAGAAGAAATAAGCTGTTAAATAATATTATAACCACTGAAGGCACAGGGGTAGACAATTACATGTCATGTGCAGACTAAAGTTTGTGGGAAGGGAGAGATGTAACCGAGTTCTTGTAGACAATTACATGTCATGTGCAGACTAAAGTTTGTGGGAAGTGAGAGATGTAACCGAGTTTTTGTAGACAATCACATGTCCCGTCCAGACTAAAGTTTGTGGGAAGGGAGAGATGTAACCGAGTTCATGTAGACATTTACTTGTCCTTACTTAAAAGTTGAACTCCATTTACTTTGTGTGAAGCTGTTTGGATCACTTATGTCCCCTTTCCATTTATAAGTCTTATATTGATATTTAAAGGATCTAGTTACCAGGTGATAAAACTGCTTCATAAATGATGTCAATAGAGCATTAGTCCGTCCAAAGATTTTAGGCTTCAAATAATAACTAAGATCAGGAGAGACACATTGCAATGATGATACAAATTAACATGTTTTAGTTTATTTTCCTTTTTTTTTTGTTAGGACATTCCATTAAACTTGAGATACAAAATTGACTTGTAAAGTAGTAGTCAACAATAAAAAAATATTTTCATCACAGGCACAGGTAATTAATTCTAATCTACAAGCAACCCTAACTACACAGGCCACATGAGGGTGATGAGTGCTTAAACTTTAATGCCCTGTCATACACCCACAACTCAACAAACTGTACAATGTTATGAACATCAATCGTACAAAGGGATGTTTTCTGTATTAAAGACAAGTAAAATTCAGAAACATAATTTTAAATTAAACAAGACCTAAAAAAAGTTTTTCATATAAATCATTTATATGTATTTTTTTAAATTCTATTTTTTTAATTTTATATTAAGATTCTAATGTTCCACCGGCTTTTACACAGCATAATTATTCAGACCTGTTTACCCTCAAGCTCTTAAAATCGTACAATATCATCACAAAATCGTTCAATACATTATCTTAATAGTAAAAAAAATAAACATTCAGTAGATATAATGTATACACCTCAAAATCGTACATTGTACGCCAAAATCGTTAGAGTAAACAGGTCTGTTTATTTCATCATTTCAGAAAGAAAAAAAGAAAATATTACGCATCAAACGCACTTGCAATAATTTTAGGAATCTCATTTAGTGCAGTTACTAGGAATTTTATGTCGTGAAATTAGTGGCATCATACATCATATTGCTTTCATCTTCCCTTTGAAAAACGGGTTGGGGGGGGGGGGATTTGAAGGAATATGTTATGTTGTCATCGGCAACGAATATATATGCCAAATTTCAGCTCAATAGGTTGATGGGAAGTGGATCAATTAGCCTTCCGAAGATTTTGCCACATACCCGGCCAGAAAGCAAATACACAAACAAAAGTGAAGTTAATTTTTAAAAAGGTCCTCTTCTTCTTATATTTTGAGGGCCCACAATCAATGTGTTGATCATTTTGGCTCCGGTTGGAATTCAGAGTTTGCCTTCTCTTAGATGAGCTGCCATCCAAGGCTGAGTCCCATCCACCCGGAGTGCCGAGTCCCATCCACCCGGGGTGCCGAGTCCCATCCACCCGGGGTGCCGAGTCCCCTCCACCCGGGGTGCCGAGTCCCATCCACCCGGGGTGCCGAGTCCCATCCCCCCGGGGTGCCGAGTCCCATCCACCCGGGGTGCCGAGTCCCATCCACCCGGGGTGCCGAGTCCCATCCACCCGGGGTGCTTGGGATGTTGGGTGCTTGGGATGTTGGGTGCTTGGGATGTTGGGTGCTTGGGATGTTGGGTGCTTGGGATGTTGGCGTTGGTGGGGATTGAACTTCTAGACAACCTTTTTGGGAGGGCAACCTTTTTCCAAAATAGACACAGTTGTGGCGAATGATAAGTAAAATTTGCCACACCATATAAATCATAAAACACTACTATCAAATAGAATGAATCGAAGAAATAGGCTGTTGAATAATATTTTAACCACCGAAGGTAACACTCCTGCGCGTTTAAATGTATGTGGGAAGGGAGAGGCTGAGGTGTAACCAGCTATTTGGTTTGAGACAGTTTAGACCGCTCGGCCACCCAGCACCCCCTTCCTTTAGAACAGATCAGGTGGGATGTGAGAATCGTTTGTGTCCCGGTACAGGATAATGCTAGGTAAAATAAGATATTCCATGGGGGTCTGTTTGATCACGTGTAATAGAATGTGAGAATCGTTTGCGTTCAGGATAATGCTAGGTACAATAAGATATTCCATGGGGGCCTGCATGATCACTTGTAATGAACCATAATTTAAGTCAAATGTCACTCATCAGTACTCTTTCAATTATTAGTCAAAAGGAGTTAACAACCTAAAAAGTTTGAAGACAACTGTGCTATGAAACCACCATGACTTGCTGGTAATGAATCATGAAAATGTCAAAATGGGATGAGCTGTGTATAGTTGTACAAGGAAATGCCTTTCAAGGCGCCACAGATCCTTAATATATAGCAGTGTGCTTTCTGTGCATTTCTGATTATTGTATAAAAAGCAATGTTTTAACACAAAATTTGCATGTCATCGTAACCATGAATGGCAGTGGGCAGGGACTGAACGTATAATCATATTCATTACTGGATGCAGCATCTCATAAAAATATATGATATAAATAACAAGCTTAAAGCAGTTGTTATAAACCCATAAAAAAAAGTCACAAGTCATAAATATAAATATATAAACTTATAAATCACTTAATATTATAATCAAATGTTACAAGTTACCCATGATCACTGCAATTCTAACATTCTTATAATCCTGTCTCTCAATTAAAGCGGACATAATTCTGGATGTTTCAGGAACACGCTGGTTTGCTTGATAATCACATCAAGTTGTATATTTCATAGTCATTTTTATCTCTTATAAAATTAAATTCATATGTTTAATCATTTTGTTTAGTATTATAATAAAGAATTATATAAAAGACATGAGCTGATATGATGGCATAATGTCAATGAGATAATGCTATTTTAAGGAAACTAAACATTTTATTGAAGTTATTTCAAAGAACTATTTTAAATAATAGAAATAATTTGTATAAACACCTGAAGATTTTATTACAGTACAGCATAGTTACACCCTTTTTAATTACGGGTACAGTACAGCTTAGTTATACCTTATTTTATTAAAGTACAGCTTAGTTACAACTGATGAATATTAACACATATATACTTCAAGTTGTATGTCCTAAGATTGCAAATATCAAACTGTTCCAGCAATTAACCTGTACACACACTGAGGGTAAATAGACAAAAATAACAATTCAATGTTATAACATCACTGCAAGTTGTTATTAGTGGGAATGTACACACACTGATGGTAAATGAGACAAAAGTGACAACTAACCATCAAAATTAATTACCATTTTAAAAAATCTAATTTATTGAATGATACATTTTTTGTTGTTACTAGGTTAAAAACAATGTCACATCAACAAAAGAGATGATGATAAGGAATTTATTTCACAACTTCATTAGAAAGTTATTGAGATTAAAATGTACATACCCAACTGATTCCCATTATAAAGAGAGTTAATAAAAATGTTACTTAGACTGAGTATTTTTTTAAATATTAAAATTAATTATTTAATTAGACAATACATTTTCTTACATCAACAAAATCAAATTCATGGCTAAAATAATTTTTTTTAAAAATATTGCAATTCAAGTTTTTATATTAATCATTGATAAAAAAGAAGAAGGTGCAGATCTTGATTTTATAGTAATGAATTCTTCACAAATGTTAGTGTGTGAATGTGTCGCTGAATCTCACTTGGGCTAGAAGGCTGGGGCATTTTCACAGAATCTATCAATTTGAGTTGAAAGGCTTCGATACGTTTCAGCTCACTGAATCTTTTTCTCAACATCCCTGCTGTCGGTCGACTTTTGGTAGGGATGATGAAAGTCTTTATAATGAGCTGATCAAGCAACTGAAAAGTAGAAACCCGAAGGCAGTCACTAGACATCAATTTGGAGTAGGTCTTGTCAAATGATAAATGAACTTGGTGCGCAGGCCGTGCCAAAAACTTTTAGTTACCAGAAGTTGAGTATGAACAATGGAGAAATAGATTAAAACATATAACCCAGTTTCACTTTCTTGTAAAATAAATCTAAAAGCATCTGTAATTCATTGACAGATTTCACTACACCGGTATACATATATATATACATATATATATATATATATTATTTGAAAATCACGCTTCATCCTCAAAGGCTCGAAGCTCGGTACATACCAAACTGAAGTACAAAATGCAACATTACAAAAACAACCCATTCTAAGTCTTTCATACCTTACAACCATAAACAACACAGGCCAATATACATCTACAAGATAATAGCTAGATAGACAACATCACCCGAGCAGGTGTTTGCAAAATAGATAAGTCTTCAAATCAGTTTTGAAAGAATCCAGTGTCTGACTGTTTCTGAGAGCGACAGGAAGGGTGTTCCACATTGTTGGGCCAGCAAATGCGAAAGTGCACCCCTTGTAAGTCTCAAGGCGAAAACGTATCGAGAGTCTACCACTATCAGATGAGCGGAGTTGTCTAGTGGGTAAATAAGGCATCAGTAGCGCTTTGAAATAGGACGGTGCCATGTCATGCAAGCAGCGGTAGCACAGAGTTGCAATTTTGTACTCTATGCGAGAGCGGACCGGCAGCCCATGCAACTCTCTCATAACTATTTTAGCATGGTTGAATTTGTGTTTTCGAATAACAATGCGAGCCGCATTATTCTGTGCTTTTTTAATTTTATCCAGAAGCGTACCTGGAAGACCCACCATAAGAGCATTGCAGTAGTCCATGCGTGATAGCACAAATGCAGAGATCAGCCTCTTTGATGCATCTAACGTTAAGAAAGGTCTGATATGACTAATTCTGTGCAGCTCTAGAAAAATCGTCTTGCAAAGCATGTTAATGTGATTTTCCATAGCTAGTGTTCTGTGTAAGTAGACACCCAGGTTTCGCACTTTTTGAGCAAACTCAATCTGTATACCTGAGAGAGTAAGGGTCTGTGTGTTATTTATATATTTTAGCTTTTGAGTGGTAGCAATGGGGATCAGCTCGGTCTTTTCATTGTTCAATTTAAGCTTGTTTATAATCTTCCAGTGCTTAACTGACTCCTCTGTCTTCTGTGTCATACTAAGAAGCTGAGGGAACTGAGAGGGGATCACAGATATCTGAAGTTGGGTATCATCCGCGAACATGTGATATAGCATATCAAACTGCTTGATCACTGCACCCAGGGGCTGAACGTACATAGTGAAAAGCACTGGGCCTAGGACCGAGCCCTGGGGTACTCCGAATTCGATGATAGATTGCTTTGAGGTCAAGCCGTTTGCAATAACTGATTCTACCCGATTTGTCGGATACTAGCGGTACCATTTCAGGAAGGTATCGGTGAAACCAAACGTATTTTCCAGACGTTAAAGAAATATGCCATGGTCAAGCATATGGAACGCAACAGATAAATCAAGTAACGACAAAAGCGATATCTTGCCCTCGCCACACACACACATAATGCTTTACAATGTGGCCAAGAGGATTATTTCCATCAGTAAAATTACTAAATCTTAATAATGAACAAAATCATGAGTAGATACATAATTTTAGAAAGCAGTGACCTTAAATAATGTAAGATTTTACCTTGGGTATTCCTAGACTAGATAATGTTGCCAGTAAGTCCCAAGCATCATCCAGTTCAATATACATGATGTTAGTGGAGAATGTTGATAAATTTTCCTGAATAGTTGATATATGTTCAGGCTCGTGGGTTTGTTTAGTGACACCATCCTTGGAACTGGAAATTAAAGAATGGAAAAATAGGCTAAGGAAATTAAAATTAAATATCTTTGATCACTTGTTCCAAATACTTTTTACTTTTCCAAACTTTCCCCCCGCCCCCCTTCTTATGAAGCTAGATATTAAAATAATTTGATAGTAGAAAATAACTTAAGAAGAAGAACAAGATATTTCTTACCCTATTTGTAGGCGGTTAAACCGGGGTGATGATGAAGATGATGTGAGAGGATTGATAGCAAAAAGTTTAATATCACAGACAGGATTTTCAATACTGGCTTCATATGCAAACTCATTGTACTGGACATCTCTGAAAGAGTAAACAAGAATGAATTTAATTAATAAATTTAAATATCAATGACCTAATTACCAGTACTAAAGTTTAAAGATAGAAACTCAACCATAATAGTATCTTTATAAATGAATGTTCACATTTTTCAAATTTAAGAAAGATATTTAGTCGGACTCCGCATATCTATTTTTAAAAATGTTCACATAAAAAAAAATTAAATCAGATAAAAATAAATAATTAACAACCAGAAATTTGAGTAATCTAATGCTTTACCTGAGATGATCATCATGATTTATAAAACACACTATCTTAAAAAGCACTTAAATCCCACCAAGTTAGATCAGTTGTTGACTCACAGTAAAAAAGTGATCTGACAAGAATGGGTACTGCTATGGTGTTTGAGAACACTTTTAAAAATCTTCACAGACAGTTCATCTTGTCTTTGATGTAAGTGGGACAGTGACACCAGTTGGAGCCTGACAGGCAGAGTCTGCACGTCCTTGAAAGTAACATCGAGAAAACTGGTGACACGCTCCATTTCATTGTGTAAAGAACCTGAAGAATAGAAAACCTGAATGGAGAAATTGAGAATGCCAGCCTTCCATTCCTGTGGCAGTACAGTCCGTGCAGCCAGCCTTACAAGTAGGAAATAAAATTAGAAAATAAGCTGAAATAATGACATTATTATAAGTAGTTTTATATAGCTCGGTACCCCAGTCTAGGGCTGGTCTCACTGCACTGTTCATCAAATTTTACAATTTAATGAAAATAAAAAACAATTGTATAAAAAAAAACAATGAATATTCACTCCACCCATTCCAGAACTGTTTACATGTCAAGCTATGGATGGCACCTAGCAGCATCGTTTATTGGTCAGAGGGGGGGATCAGTCAGGATAGTAGAGTTTTAAAAGATGTGTTTTGAGTGCAGTTTTGAAGGCCTGGATGCTCTGTATATTGCTGATGTGTAGTGGAAGAGAATTCCATTGTTTGGGGGCAGAGAAAGAGAAAGATTGTTCACCGTATATTTTTGTACGTGTCTTGGGAACAGAAAGAATATGTGTGTCTGCGGAGGAGCGAAGCTGTCGAAGGGGAGAAGATCGGTTCGATAGGAAGGGGAGAAATTCAAGAAAAAAATGTGTCAGAGAACAGAGAGTTTGTAGTCAATCCCTACTTGTACAGGGAGCCAATGAAGTGAATGAAGAAGTGGTGTGATGTGATCACGTTGTATCAGTTGATTGGAGTCTGGAGAACATTTTTCCTGTTGTTTCTTTGCATTAGAAACTTTTAGTTGTATTAAATTACTCCCGTACATAATTATGTTCCATCAGGGTTAAGTTAAATAAAATCTATTTATAAACATGCCTGAAGATTTAAGAACTTAATGTATTCTTATGATTTTACAAGGTTCAAAGAACACTGACCATCAATGGCAGGTGGGTACATAACAAATGTATGTGGTGGCAGCAGCTGCACAAATGACAGGTAGTACTTGCAGGATTCCATCATGGTGTCTTGGAGACAGAGCGGCTCTGAAGTTGCCGTATGGTACAGGCGAAATCCTGCAGTGTGGAAGAGGGCATACAGCACACGGTACCAGCTGTAAATGTAGTCTTCATCAAGTTTATCTAAGAATTTGGAAGTTAAAAACAATTCATTCCATTAGAATTGTTTAAATTTTATGTTATCTTGAATTTAAAAACAATTTTTTTTCAAAAATTTAACATAAGTATAAATGGATATTTATGACAGTAAATTAAAGAGATTTCTCAGTATTGGTACTTTTATAAGATCTTTTTTTTTTAAACTTCCCAACACATACCTAGATTTATCACTAGATGTAATTCTTTCACATTAGTAAGGACACCATCCTCAATTAGGAAATGTAGGACTTCATGAGCAAGCACTGATTCAAGAAGTGTATCTATTTTTAGAATGTCTATCTTCTTATGCTTCAAATGCACCATTACAGAATTCAAGGTTTGTGTTTCAAAAGAATTCCTTGCAAAGTCTGCTGGGTCATTGGGTACAATAGTTGTCTTGAAGATGGCATTTGAATCGGGATTTGCTTTCACAAGGAAGCTCAGCTTGTTAGCCAAATGTGAAAAAATATAAAGGCGGCTGGAGAGATTCTTACTGACAAAATACTCAAAGTTATAATCTGCACTGGGTCTGAAAGTATAGATAAGAAATATCACATTTTAAACATGAGAAATAATGAACATGAGCTATTTATTAGTATTATGTGAATTTTAGGTGTTGATTAAATGTGTTAAATACTTTTTGTTTACATGATAAAATCTAAAACATACGGTGAACGATCTTTCTCTTTCTGCGCCCCCAAACAATGGAATTCTTTGCCACTACACATACGCAATATACCAACCACCCAGGCCTTCAAAACTGCACTAAAAACATATCTTTTTAAATTATACTACCCTGACTGATTCCCCTCCTCTGACCGATAAACGATCTTGCTAGCTGCCATCCATGGTTTGCCTTGTAAAAGTTATGTGGTGGGGTGGGTGAATATACATTGCTTTATTTCATAAATGTATTTTATTTTAATGTCATGATTATGTCTCTTTTGATAAAATTTTTATGTACAGCGTGGTGAGCCCAGCCCTAGGCTGGGGTACCGCACTATATAAAGACCCCTTATTATTATTAAATAAAATGTACAAGGTATTTTGAAGCTTGAAATGCTACACAACAAACCAATAAAAAAGTTGACTAAAATTATTTTACGCGAAAAAATAAATGGACATTCACATCATTTATGCTTTTTACCACGCCCGGGGCATAGGCCATCTACAAGAGTTTTCCATTCATAGGGGTCCTTTGCTTTCCTTTTCAGTTGCTTCCAGGTGTACCCCATACTTTGGTGTCTGCCTCTAGATCGTGTCTCCATGTATTCAATGGCCTTCCTCTCTTCCTTTTCCCCTGCGGGTTCCATGATAGGAATTGTCTCGTGATGTTATCTGGGGCTTTACAAAGAGTTTGCCCAATTCATCTACATCTTTTCTCTGTGAAGTTTGGTATAGCAATAGGATCTTGTTATGTTCTCTCCAGTTAGTCTTTGTTGGTGGTGATGTTTTGCAATTTGATTTTCAGAATCTTTCTAAGACAAGTGTTTGTGAAGGTCTGTACTTTCTGCATAGCGCTCTACTTGTCCCTTTTTGTTTGCAGAGTATGGCCTATAGTCAACTTGTTAGTTGGTTTAATGTATCTGATTTCAAGCTTTATGTATGCTGAACTTGTATATTTCTTTAAAAAACATGATCTCATTGACTGGATAAATTAAGTATTTGAATAAATATAGCATGTGACTCTTAAAATAAGTTAGTATTTTTTAAAGACAAATAAAAATACAATAGTATCATGAATTACATTACCCTATGGAGTAGATCAAAGGCACTTTATCATCTTTTTCTTGATCTGAGAATCTCAGACCAAATTCTGAATCTAGACAAAGTATCCACATAGAATTATTATTTGTTGCCACAGAATTGTTACAGTGAACCTGAACCTGCCCCATAAACCTCATCAGTCTTGATGCTTCATTTTCAACACTGGATAGGAGCTGAAGTGGGCTGTAGTCATGATGGAGATACATTAGCTGTACCCCTGCATAGATAACAATGATGCAGCAAAGAGCGGACAAAAGGCTGCGTTTACGCTTTTTAAGCGAATACTGCATGAATGAGCTGAAAGGGCCCATCGCTTGGGTTAAATAATCACAGCTGTGATCCCATTCTGCATTCTTTGGCGCAGAGCTTGTTTATAATTTCTTTAACTTCCGTGTCTGCCAAAGGCAACATTCTCTTTCTTTTATAAATTTCTTGCACTGCTTTCAATTTCTGTAGTATGATCTGCAAAAAAATTACAGATAATGATTATAACTCAATAATAATTTATAACAATGAAATTAATAGTAAATAGAGTTCAGGCTATTATGTATGTTTGAAAGAGGGGGCAACAAACTCATGGCACATCCCTGGGAGTCACAAAGTCTACTTCACTGTATGGAGATTTTAAAAAGTTTATATTTATATGATTCCCTTATACAAATCCAATCACCAAAGACTAAGACAACCACTTCCCTCAGAGGGAAGATAGGTTTTTGACTGTCTGGCTGAGGGCTTACAGTACAGTACTTACACTGTCTTAAAGGTTGGTTTCTTATCTGAACCCAAATATACACGAGACCCCAATTATATGCATCCATTGACTAGTTTTGATGATATCCTATGGCCACAGTAGAAATATAAAAATTATTGGTAGGCCTTAACTTAGCTTAAAGACTTTTGTTTGTTTTAATTTTCATCATCATCATCATCGCCTGTCGTCCCGTCTGGGGCATAGGCCACAAACAAAGGCTCTCCAGGCATCCCGGTCTTGGGCAAGTCTCTCCAACTGTCCCCAGTTGTGCCCACTCTTTTTGATGTCTGCCTCCAGTTCCCTTCTCCAAGTTGTTTTGGGTCGACCTCTTTTTCTCTTACCCTGGGGGTTCCAAGTCAGGGCTTGTCTCGTGATACTTGATGCGGGCTTTCTGAGGGTGTGGCCAATCCATCTCCATCTGCGCTGGCAGATTAACTCTTCCACTGGTTCTTGTTGTGTGCGCCGCCAGAGATCCTCGTTGGTGATGACGGTGGGCCAGCGGATTCGTAAAATCGTTCGGAGACATGAGTTGATAAAGGTCTGTAGCTTTTTTG
>CAXITT010000048.1:802490-840245 GCA_964033795.1 Lymnaea stagnalis | reverse complement strand
TGGGGTCATTTTGATAGTCATCTCATCTTGAAGGCTGCTAATACGCTGTCCATGATTGGTCAGCTCTAATTTGAGTACCCCTCCTCTTTTTTCGTATGCAAATGCGCTTATTAATGGTGACTGATTTGCACTGAGTAAAGTGAGGGCTAGTGATTATTTTTTTATGTTATAAGACGGACATGTTGATGCAACGGGCATTTTTAAAGGTGCAGTATTTGGCTTATATGCGCACCATGTGGGGCAACAAATAACGTTAATACAACTGGAATTTCTCCTAAGGCGCTTGTAACGATGGCAATGTGGCTTGTAAGCTGGGTTCCTATGTGGGCTCCCTATAATTACCTGGATCTGCATATCACCCGAAATAGGATCTCACCCCAAATGGGATCTCACCGTAACCGGTATCCCACCGGGATCGATAACCCACTGGATCGGGATCCCACTGGATCGAGATCCCACCAGGATCAGGATCTCACTTTGATCAAAATCCTATCGGGATCAGAATCTCACCAAAACGGGATCCCACCGGAATCGGGATCCCACCGGAATCGGGATCCCACCGGAATCTGGATCCCACCGGATTGGGATCTCATTTAGTTTGGGATACCACCGGAAACGGATGTCACCGGGATCGGTATCTTATCGTGATCCCACCATGACCAGGATTCTATTGGAATCACATCGGGTTCGGGATCCCATCATGATCCTTCCGGGTGCTATCGGAAAACGGGAAAAACGAAAGGTTTACATAAGTTATTTTAAGTGTTTTTATAAGAGACAAATTAATTATTTTTTTTTTTACTATAGTGTTGTTGTTTTGTTGTTAATATTTCGTTTAATAGCAATGTGAACTAAAAGGACATTTCAGATGTTTTTTTCTGAATGCAGCCCCGAGCAACTCCGGTTATAGTTGATAGTAAAGTTATAAAATAAATACATCATTTATTTTAACTAGATTCATCCAACTGGGCAACTTTTATAAAGTATCTTTAAAGACAGAAGAGTTATCCTTGATTTACCACAACGGCTCCGTAAAACACGAAAGATTCATAAAAATGTAATTTTTTAAGCTCATAAAATTTGTTAAATTGTTGTTGTATTCCAATAAAAAGATGGTATATAACTTTTAAAATACTTTTTATAAAGAATTAACATAAGTTTACACGGTAAAATAAGAGCTTCAAACAGAAATAATATAAGCACCTGAACTGCACTTTTACCACATTATCTTTATGACATTGGTGGTAATCTACCACTTGAGCGTCGGCCAAGAAAAAATCCAGTTGTTCCGGTTGGAAGGGCATTTAAACAACTATTCTTACATTGGAGTCTGTTAATATTTTTGCTTCCGTAAAGAGTCTATAAAGTTATATAGCACAATACTAATACATTTAAATAATTATTACTGCCAAGCTACTGATATGCCAGGAAGAAAAAGAGACAAAAATTTTTTTTTTTGATCCAGAGAACGTGGATTTCCACACACAGAATGTGGAAAACGTGAATGCTCAGAAAGCTTAAACTGAAAAGACAGTTTGGCACAAGAAGCGCCGATGATCTTTCCCCTTCATATTTACGTGGATTCATGTACCACAACCGTTTTTGTGGAAATTATATTTTTTTAAACTTCATTGTCAACTTGGGGGAGAACTATGCATAATTTCATTTTCACACATTATCTTCTATTTCAAAAAAATTGTTATAGTTTTTTTATTTTAAAAAAAATTGTCTGTTATTATGGGAATGAATAGGTACAACCAATGTCATTAAAAATAATATAAGAATAGTTGTTTAAATAGCCTTTCCAACTGGAACAGCTGGATTTTTTCTTGGCCGACGCTCAAATGGTAGATTACCAGATTGATAATGAAATCTGAAAATTTGACTACTACAAGTCAAAAATAAAAATTAGATTAACTATTATCCTTAGCCGACCTTAGCCTTTGTCTTTGGACTTTTTCTAGTAATTCTAGTCTATATTTTGAATACTAAACTAACACAAACAGAGGGAAGGTCAGTAAGGTCTACTTACTGTGACTTGTGACTTACACTAATTACATACAGTACAGACTCATACACTTCTTTTAAGTTTAGGTGCACACATACATAAATTTGGTTAAATCTATGTAATTTATTATAAATGCCTTGGACTTGGACATAAACGAATAATACCTATTAATATTAAATTAGCCTAACTATTACCTTTACTCATTTTGAAAACCTAGAGTCAAGTGCTAAAGCAAAACAAAAAAGGCAGTCAAAGTCACTGTTTCTTCCACTAAAAAAACTAACTGAATACAATTAGACTTAAACATTTATTGTAATGACTAGTCAAGGTTAAGTTAGGCCTATTAAAAAATAATTTAAATGGTAAAAATGTTGCACATTAAATTTAGAAACATCCAGTCATCTCACATCTGCACCCATTTAAGATACAATGTTTCCTTACTGTTATTACTGGACCTACAATTAACTGCCCTCGCCTCTCCCCCACCACCCCTTCCCAGACTGATGTCCTCTCACCCTATCAGTCACACAATTGACAACAAACCCCTTCCACTTTTCCCCTGCTCCTTCAACCCTCCAGACCAGCGGTTCTCAACCTGTGGGTCACGACCCCTTTGGGGGTCGTACGCCCCTTTCCCAGGGGTCGCCTAAGACCATCTGAAAATACATATGCTCTAAAGCTATGAAATAGCCACGAAAATAATTTTGTGGCTGGGGGTCGCCACAACATGAGGAACTGTATTTAAAGGGTCGTGGTATTAGAAAGGTTGAGAACCCCTGCTCCAGACCAATTCTCCTACTTTCTCCCACACTATCCCCTTAGTTGCACCCCATTTCCCATAGTCCCTAGCCTTTTCCCTCTCATCCACCCTTAGGTGCCCCCCCCCCTAGCTTAACCTTGAGGGCAGCTTTTTCACCCCATCGCTGCATTACCCTTTAACACCCCCATGTCATGTACCTCACCTCTCAAAACAGGCTAGCTTCCTCTCCCACACCAAGCTCTTAATTTATCTTACTTGAAGCAGAAATATTCTTCAATATGCCAAACTAGACATGTTATTAATGATAATGAATGTCTATAATAATGAAATAGTAACCATATGGTCATAATATAATTTTCAGATAGATATGATTTCTCTAGTAACTGAAGTGTCAACAGTCTGAAAAGTCGTCATCAAAATCATGCTTGTCTCATCTGCTTTAAGAAGGCTTAAACATCATATCTACTCATCACCACAGCTGATCTTGAAATTGCCAGTTGTAAGCTGTAGATCCCTCTCTGTCCTCAATGGATTGAATCACATACCAGCAAAATATGGGAACAATTTACTTAAACAAGATTTTAAACAGAAAAAGTGTGGATCTCTGTGGATATTACAGTATCGATACCTTTCATTTACAGCAAATCAAACAGATCAACAAAAGATAAAAGATTCAATTGTACTGAATTATTTACCATCAAAATGTGATAGAGAAATTTCAACATTTTGTGGTCTATATATTCCTAAAAGAAGTGTTGGGAGGAGTATCCGACACAATGATGAAACTAATAACAACAGTGTCTATTCATCTTTTGAAAGATATAAGGTCCGTGATCGATACAGGATTATACTCAATAGTAGAATATCAAGGTTAAAGAGAAGCATACAAAATTTGAAATTAAGAGAAAAGTGGAAAGCCAATCAAGTAAAAGGTTTACAAGCCGTGGGCAGGTTGAAAAGAACACTGAAAGCAAAGGTATAATTTTATTTTCAATTTAGTTTCCACCCCCCCCCCCGACATATATAACTGTTAATCTATTTTTTTTCCTTTTATAACACAGCAGATATGAAAGATTAAAAAATCACACTTTATACAGTGATATATTAATATTCTTATTTTGCAATGAAATTAAGAGAAAAGTGGAAAGCCAATCAAGTAAAAGGTTTACAAGCCGTGGGCAGGTTGAAAAGAACACTGAAAGCAAAGGTATAATTTTATTTTCAATTTAGTTTCCACCCCCCCCCCTCCGACATATATAACTGTTAATCTATTTTTTTTCCTTTTATAACACAGCAGATATGAAAGATTAAAAAATCACACTTTATACAGTGATATATTAATATTCTTATTTTGCAATATCTTTTCTAGTAAGATGTTAAGATCTATAAAAAATTCTTAAGTATACTATCAAGATTTGAAACATATTTTTTCATGTTTTTTAATTAAACTGATTATTTATTTATTGATCTAATCCACAGAAAGAAGATATAAAGACCATACCGAATTTATTAACTACTATACGAATGGCATCAGCACCTGTTCTTGCTTATTTGGTTGTGCATGACTACTTTGGAGTAGCTTGCACCATCTTTGTATTAGCAGGCATAACAGATGTGGTCAGTTTATTAAAAAATACTTCTAAGATTATTTTTTTATTTTACATTAAATCTAACTTACAAGTGTACAGATTGTATCTATTTAATTGCTGCATCATATAGTATAGTAAGATGTTGTATGCTATAGAATACTTCTATTTTCTATTGTTACACAGTCAATAAAGTTTAAGTTACTTAAATATGTTAACAATATATTATAGTTTTTTTGTTGTTTTTTGTGTGCACATCATCCGCTATCTTTACTGTTAGTGTCATTTTAATAGACCTCTGTCTATGCCTGTTTACTTATTTTAATAAATTATAAGCCTTTATAATTGTACTTAAATATTTTTAATAAGATTTTATTCATTAAAAAAAAATATATCTAACAACAGTTAGATGGCTATGTAGCTCGTAACTTTAAGAACCAAAGAACAGCGTTTGGAACAGCATTGGATCCTCTAGCAGATAAACTTCTGGTGAGCTTTCTGGGAGTGTCCTTGACATCAGCTGGTCTTATTCCTGGTAAAAATGAAATGTCTATTAATTTGTAATAACTTAAAGCTATCTCTACTGTAGGACTTTCAATTAATCTTTAACAATTTTAAAGGATTCATTTTTGTAAATTGTCAAGGACACATGAAAGTATATCAAGATAATGAGTTAATCTCCAATAAGTGCAATTATTTCTTCATTCAGACTTTCCCAACAAATCTTACAGCACACATCTTTGCTTTATTGACAAGTTAAGCTAGCACCTGGTTCTTTAAAGGCATTGATAGTTCATCTGCCGAGGGTCGACCATGAGCATTCTAAACACCAACCTGTTGCTGGGACTGAGTCTGTCTGTGGGTGCGCAGATGGCTGGTCAGCAGGACTGAGTCTGACTGTAGGTGCACAGATGGCTGATCAGGCCAATTCTGGCATGAAAAGATCTGGTGCATAAGGTTCAGGGGATGGATGGGGCATCTCTAGGTGCAAGGGATGGATGGGGCAACTCTAGGTAAAGAGTTCGCTTAGGCTTTACTGGCTTGTCACTTGTGTTCTGCAGCAGCTGTTTTGTCAGCCTCATGTTGCATTAAGCACTTATGAATGGAAGATCGCCATGAGTCTTGATATTGAGGACTGTTCCCACATGTCCAGATCAATGTGAAATGCTTTAAAAGAAAGCATCTTTAAAGATGCTTTCTTTTAAAAGGCATTAAGGTGAACATGACATAACTGTCAAAGATTGTTGCATCAATAAAATATTCATCTAGAGTACTCTTTATGGTCAACATCTACTCCAATATTGCTACATTTTTGGGGGGTTAAAATTACTTTATGTTAATACCTTTCTTCTTAGTTCCCATGACAGTGTTAATCCTAGGCAGAGATGCTGGACTGATTGTGGCATCATTCTACATAAGATACATGTCCCTGGCACCCCCGGTAAGTTCAGTATTGCAAACTTTTGTTTAATGCTTTTCAAAACATTGTCCCAGCATTCTGGCTAGTAAAACTTTAACACTTGTGGTCATGGTTAATTTTGATGAAATTTAATTTTTCACTGGTTGTAAATATATATTATGCTCTGTATCGAGGCTCTTCAAAGGTTATTTTTAAAGACCGCATTTGTTACAAAAAATGTTAAGTGCCTCTGCGAGCCAAGAGGCAAATTTACTGAATGGGGTAGGTGCACATTTTAATATGGAAATCCATTTTGAATTTTGAGGGTGAACTGTTGTATACGCACCCTGGAAATTAGGGCACAAAGCTCATTCATATCTTTTTGGATTTAAATTAAATAAAACTATTAAAATGATGTATATTTCCTCCGCCTCGGTCAATTAAAATGTTTGTAGTTTGGGGAGGGAAACAATTCTGTTGGAGAGAGGGTAAGAAATACTCTTGAGATTTATTTTGACGCATGGACATTATTAGAATGTACATTTTTAAGCCTGAAACCTTTTTATAGAATTTTATGAGATTTTAAAAATTTAATTTCTTTTCAGAGAACTCTAAAAAGATACTTTGATGTATCACTTGTTAGTGCTAAGCTTTATCCTTCAAATATTAGTAAGGTAATTCAAGCTTATTGGCTACAACTTAAGTTACCTAATTGAATATCTTTAAAAAATATTTATTGATAGATATGACTAACTTTGGATACCGGTATGTCTATTGTCTTGTTCGTCTCCTTTTCATCACTAGCAGAGACCTTATTGCCTTGTAAATCTCAAAATTTAAGTCATAGACTTTGTGTTCTCTTGGGAGAGTTTATTATCTTAAGTCTTGCAAAAGGTACTTTTCACATAGTGCAAATGTCATCAATAATGTGTCATGATTATTGATGTCCAGCAGCAATAATGTTTCATGACTGTTGGTGTCCCGCATTAATAATGTGTTATGATTGTTGATGTCCAAAATCAATAATTTGTCATGAGTGTTGATGTCCAGCAGCAATAATGGGTCATGATTGTTGATGTCCAGCAGCAATAATGTGTCATGATTGTTGTGTCCAGCATCAATAATGTGTTATGATTGTTGATGTCTAGCAGCAATAATGGGTCATGATTGTTGATGTCCAGCAGCAATAATGTGTCATGAGTATTGATGTCCAGCATCAATAATGTGTCATGATTGTTGATATCCAGCATCAACAATTTGTCATGATTGTTGATGTCCAGCAGCAATAATGTGTCATGAGTGTTGATGTCCATCAGCAATAATGTGTCATGAGTGTTGATGTCCAGCATCAATAATGTATCATGATTGTTGATGTCCAGCAGCAATAATGTGTCATGATTGTTGATGTCCATCAGCAATAATGTGTTATGATTGTTGATGTCCAGCATTAATAATGTGTCATGAGTGTTGATGTCCAGCAGCAATAATGTGTCACGATTGTTGATGTCCAAAATCAATAATGTGTCACAAGTGTTGATGTCCAGCATCAATAATGTATCATGATTGTTGATGTCCAGCAGTTCTCAACAACAAACTGCTTGCAAGGGCCATTTTTTAAAAATTGTCCTTTTCAAGCATAATTGGGGTTGTGACCTCATTCAACCACGTGGTAGTGTTTGTGGTAGTGTTCGTAGGTACTGGTAGTTAAGGTTATGTGTATAACATATTAACTTTTGTCTCTTGAATGTTTTTACCATTAAAGTACAATAAAAATAAATGATCAAATGTTATTTATACAACCCCCTATCTTGCTCTCAGCTGAACACAGTTCTCCAGTTGACTTATGTGGCAGCAACATTAGCTTCCCCTGTTTTTGATTTTGTTGGCCATCCCCTACTGCAGGGATTCATGTAAGTTCAAGGCCAGAGGGCTTCCAATTTGTATACTATTGATGTGTAAATATGTAGATTTCTCAGATGATAGCAAAGACATTTTTATAATTAAGTTATCATTAAATCCTTGTGCTAGCATCTATAAAAGGTATATGAAGAACAACAAACTTTTTTGTTGCTGTTTTGATGTTTGAAAACAATAATCAAATGTATGTGTAAATACAGACTACTCATTAAAAAAATAATGGCACAGGCCTGTAAAAGAACTTTTTGAGTATGTAAATTTATTCATGTTCCTAGAGAATCTATATATTAACTTTCTATCAACAAAGAGAGCATTTTATTAGTAATATCAACTTACAGATTACTCTATGGATATTAGTAATATCAACTTACAGATTGCCTTATGGATATTAGTAATATAAACTTACAGATTGCCCTATGGATATTAGCAATTCAATTTACAGATTGCTATATGGATATTAGTTATATAAACGTACAGATTACTCTATGGAGTAACTATTTAAAAGAGCACAAAATGTGCATAAAAATAAAATAACTGATTAAAAAGTCATATGGCGCATATTACTTTAGTAAGTAATACACATTTTTGGACAACATAAACTTGACAAATATTGTTGAATTTTATAGTTAATCATTAAATTATTTATGACTTATATGTCTGCTTGAAACATCTATTTACTATCATGCATTCACTGTTATTTCATGAAATTTACTGTTTGATAAATTTCTTATAGGTATCTGACTGCAGCAACTACATTCATGTCAGGAGTAGACTATGTTCTAACATGGCGCCGACGATTACATATCATCAAGAATAATTGAATGGTGAATTTAGTTTTACGTTATAAAGAATGAGAGGAAAGGTAATTTATGACATTTTGATTAGAATATAACTGCTGTGCTGGACTGAAACACCATGTCCTTGTGAACCTCTAGCATCACTATAAAATGTATGTATTTTCATTAATCATCTGTTCCGGGTTACTCTCAATTATTTTGGCGCATAATTTACGATTTTGAGATTTATTTTTTAATTTTATGCCAAGACCTGTCAGAACTACAATTTTAAGAGACCGGGTTGAAAATATATAAATTCCGGTAGTTTTTCCGATTTAAAATATTTTTAAAAATATATTTTTTCTGTAGCAAGTTTTATTTTCTTTCCACATTGAAAGGTGAATGAATCTAGAAATATGATTGGTTGGGGACTATCTATAATTATCTCACATTAACCCTAAGACTAAGAGGGAAAAGGGGTGGCGTTCATTTAGGAGAGTTTGTTTAAGGGTGTACCATGTGAGGGTCGAAATATTTAAGTCTATAAGAAATAACTTTGTTATGTTTTGTGAAAACTAGTTTTTTTTATTTTAAAAAAATGAAAGGCATGCTCAACTGTTCCGCATAGCAACAATAGATTTCTGCATATTTAGTAGGCTCTCAGAGGGCCTTGAAACCTATTTTTAGAATACACAATACAGCTCTACAATTTTTAATGCCCTCATTTAGTTCCAACAGTCCTCTTCCTTTCACCCATTTACTGCTTGTGGTATTTATCAGACTATAACTATAATAATATTTTAACAGGAAATAGGAATAGATATTATTTCTAATTTATTTTTTTTAACCAGTTTTTTCCTAAAAATAAATCTCAAGTTACTTTGTTGGTTTTGTAAATAAACGTCCTCAATTTTTAATTAATTCCCATTTCTTATTCTGAACGGACTTTGAGTTTTAACCACGCAAAATTTCATCAGTAACTTTATTTTTACCAGTGACAGACTGCGATAATGTGATCTGCGCATTCACCCAAATATTATTGCTGTCTATAGGAGATAAACGTCTGCAAAACAAAGTGACGGCAGATCAAATATAAACTTCAGTCATCTATCTACTTTTGGAAGTTACCTATTTTGAAGTCAGCTTAACTCGATCCCTTTAGTAATGCGATGTAAATAGTTATTTTCTACATTATATAAACTGTGTTTGTTTATTTACTATTAAGATACTGTATTATATGATTTTGAGACAATGTAAGATTTTAGGAGTTTGGGGGTAACCAGGTTTGGTAATTAAATATATGTTAAATGTTAATGTATTTTAAGGCATTCAGAAAAGTTAAAATACACTACACAACGAAAGTCTGTAGATAATATTTTTAAAAATTAATAAATTAAAACATATTTAAATTTCGACTGCATTCAATTCGAATCCTGATGCATTTTAAGAAATTTCTCTTTTTTATTGTTTTAACTCGTCTTTGAATTATTGATAGAAAATCTTTATTAAAATGTATTTTTTTACTTTTCATTTTTATTATTGAGCTTTTTCTTTATAGAATTAGAATGGTGAGCATTTTTAAAAACTGGAATTAAATATGTCATATCTGGCTGCTTTAATATTACAATCATAAATCATCCTGGATATAACACTAATTCGGAGTTAAATGGCTTTGGCCTCCAAAATTTCTTATTTTCATTTGCATATATCGGTAATATTAAGTAATTAAGTATTAAATATCACACGCAACACAATAAATCTAGTGTTACTTTAACACAGCATAGCTCACTAACCTAAGAGATTTAAACAATCAGTTATTTTAGCAAAATCACCTGTCATCCTACTTTTAAAAAATCACAATGTTCTTAGCATGGTTTCTGGCAGGGTTGCAGAAAACAGTGCATTTTAAGGACTCCAAGTGTCCTGTTGTAGGTCTCACTGTACAAAGAACAGAGTCTTTAACTTGCTAGCATAAAATGACCCCAAGTGTCCTGTTGTAGGTCTCACTGTACAAAGAACAGAGTCTTTAACTTCCTAGCATAAAATGACCCCAAGTGTCCTGTTGTAGGTCTCACTGTACAAAGAACAGAGTCTTTAACTTGCTAGCTTTGTTATGATTATTAATTGTATTCAACATGATGGCATTTAAATTGATGTAGTTATATGCCAGTGCCAGCTGCTTTTAAATGTGATTCAACATTCTCATGTTGCCCATTACACTTATTGAACGAAAATGTATATGATTTTTGGAAACAGAAAAATTCAACTTTTAAACCAAACCAGCCCAACATCCGGGCTGCATGTGGCCCACCAGCACCCACTTTGCAGCCCGCGAAGTAACAAATATTATTTTTTATTATTTTTTTCTAAATAGATATTTTCTTTCAGCCCGCACAAGTTTTTCATTAAGTATTACGCCTGCCTTACAATACTTACATTTGAAGTTGTGCAGGCCTGATGTAAATAAATCATAAATAACATATATCTTTTGTAAGTATCGCTGTTGAGTTGCGTTAGGTGTGATACCTGCATTTTACTTATATGAAGTGCCTGATACAGTCGTGTTATGAGATTTATGGTTTGTGTCTTATGTTCATAAGGATGAATCTTTTTATCTTATAACAAGTTAATGGTATAATTTTAATTTGTAATGTATATTTAACATTCATTTATGCAGTGTTGTCAAATTTGGGTGCAGAAATGAATGTCTTTTTTATACTTCGTTTTGTCATTGTCACTTGTAGTTCTATTTTACCGTTAGTCTTTAGTTCTGTTTAACTGTAAAATTAATCAATTGGTCAGTTAATTGATGTGAACAAAGCTAAAAAACAAAACATCCAGACTGCACATTCGAGAGACACCAGTGATTGAGTTAGACTGAGTAGGTGCCGCAGGCCATTCAGTTTTTTTGCCAGTACATAATCTGACAAGCTACCCAAGGTGCTTTCATAACTTTCAGCATTTATGCTTGGTAATTTCAAATACAGTATACTGAAAATGGCTGCAAGACACAATTGCATTAATACCTAAAAGCTTAAATAAATGGACATTTATAAGTAAGTTTGCCTTTGTTCTTAAGTGATGGACGTGATAGTTTGTACTTGTATATAGTGTGATGGTTTGTGTTGCTATATTTAAACAGCATTTCCCGAAAATATTATGTTTCTTTGTAATAAAATTATAATATCCGCCTTTTTTTCAGCTTTACTTGTTTATGAAACAAAATAAAAGCTAAAAATATTTTAAAAATGTGCCGAATAGTGGTTTCAGTATGTGAAAGGTAAATTTTAAAAACTATATTATCAATTTTATGTTATTATCTAGACTTTTTTTTCTTAAATAAATCAAGTCATTTTCACTTCAAAGCTCATTTGAACACATTATTATTATTATTTTTTTTTTGAGCAATCGAGCTTTAAAAATAAGTACACATCAGTACACAGCTATTTATGTTTCTAAAATTATTGTATATGATTATGAATACGCCCAATGTAAGTCAAGATTTAAAAAAAAATTTGTTCCTTCCATTTTCATATGTTACTTAATGAAAATTCCAGCTGAAACATGGTGTCCCATTGAGAAACAGGGAAAAAAATCAAACAAGAAGTATTCTGAAACTGGCACCTTCAGTATTGTTAAAAAAATGACACATGATCAAATTTAGATTTGCAATTCACTTAATGAAATATAATGGAGGTAAACAAGTACCGATATCAATTACAAGAGTTTTATTTACAAATAAACACATAGAACAAAATTTTTATGGTTTATAGTATGGATACACATTTTTAAAAATAATTCTGTCATGACCCCTCATAAAATGACCTCAGTTAGCCTGTTCTAAATTTGTATTCAGTTAGCTTAATTTTATTTGTGAGCACTAACTAGATCATCTTTTAAGGCAATGGTTATCTTAAAAAATGAAATGTCTGCAACAATAGATATCGGCTCCGTGTACTTATATAGAATCTTCATTGATAAAAGCTTTCATACACATGGTTTAAAAGTATGCCTAGCAAGAGTCTTATATTACATCATTTTCTAATACAACCACAGGACAGTCAAAACTGAAATTTTAATGTGCTGTTAAATGAGTGAAAAAATATTTAAAGGTTCAGGGAAATTTGACTTGTTTGGAACAGAATGGCACCGCACATTTCTGTGATTAAGTTAAGTGAGATATCATTACTCTTGAGGCGGATGGCTGATTCAGTTGCATGAATTCTTTTTTTCTCCAACATCAGTTTTGACCTTCATAATTTTTGTCCTGATATAATTCATATGCATGCTTTCCTGTGAGATTGATATCATACATAAGAGATATGCTGTCAATTTCCAGAGCAAAGGGGCCTTCAGCTGCATCCATAACAGTAATACCCAAGCTGTTCACTAAAGAAAGAATAGGATATTCCTGCCTATCTTGAATTCTACCGTGATGAGAGATATAAAATTTTGAGAAAGGAATCTGTGAAAATAAAATTTTGAAAAAGTTATTTCTTTTATTTGCAAAAACTACCACAATTCATAAATTTTCAAATTTCTAACTTTAAACTTAAGCTTTTTTTCTCTGCCCATTCCTTAATTGTTAAGTAACACTTGGTGTTGTTTTTTTTCCGACCATGGGTAACAATATCAAGAGAAAATAAATATTTTGAATTACAGTACTAAAAATAGGACTAAGATCATACAATTTAATACTATTTGTGTTATAATATAACATGCTTTACATGTAGACATTGTACTGGTAACCAACTTGAATATTGCTGCCATAAACAGTGAACACAGCTTGAAGGATTTGTTTATTAGTTTTAGATAAAATTATACTAGGGAAATAAAGAATTCTGCTCACTCCAAAGGAAATCAATTAATCCATTAGTCATCTAAGACAAATACATGAATTATTGATCTTACACTGCAAACCATGCATCCAAAATAGTTTATAAATAGAGGTAGGTGGGGATTAGCTTGCTATAATTGATGTGTAAATCCTAAGAAGTCATGCAAATATTCTGGGAAGAGTTAAACAATTTTCCTTCAAAATGTTAAAAAGAATAACCTTAGCAATCTGCCAGTAGGGTCCGCCTCTTGTAAACAAAGGACAACTCCAGCGGTTGAGCCAGTTGACATCATAATCAAATTTACAACCAAGGACAATTACATAGGGCCTGCCATCTCCTCGCACTCTGAACAACATGCAATTATACAATGACCAGTCCCAATGGGTTTCTCGATTAAAAGATTTCTGAAACAAAACACAAAAAAGTTAAATTTCCAAATTATATTTGGTGTCTTACATGAAACAAGTAATCCCTAATTTCAATAACAGGTAGTAGCTTACAACTTTGTTTAAAATTATCTGTATTACTGCATCTTAAAAACAAAAATCAAAAACAAGAAAGAGAGGCAAGTATATTTTTGTTGCTATTGTTTGATATTTCAATTGATGGAATAAAATATAAATATTAACTATAATGTGCATCTATTTACCCTCGGTGTTAAATTTGATATATTGGCATAACCAGCGTATTTAGTTACACCATCTTTAGGAACTTCCTTACAGAGGTAGCCATGAAACAGACCAGTTCGGTTTTTAGTGAAGGTGAAATTAGCTGAGCTTTCCCCACCTTTATAGTCTTTGTCTGTAGACACAATCCATCTATCTACTTCTGCCTTTTTGTCAAATCTAATAGATTTTAAAGAATGTGAATAAAATACAACAAATAAGCAAATGTCAAACAGTTTAATTCAGTGTTCTGTTTAATATTTTAAAGAACTGTTTCGAAAAATAATATATTTAATGTGAAAGCAAATCTTAAGATTTGGTTTTGTGGGACTTCAAACTTCCCGTTTATTTATTAGTTACATGATTTTTTTACACACTCCATTTTTACAGATCGATCGCTTATTGTAATTTATCTAAGAAGGTGTGCCAATAAAAAGGATAAAACACAATATAAGCTTTATATAAAACAACATAATAAGCAGATATTTGCTTATCTGGAAAACCTTTGAGATAACCAGCACAAAACAAGGTACAGATTTGCTAAGGAAATGTTCAAATCTTCCAGACATCATTGCATGCTTGCTATACTTTGAAGATCAATATTAAATTAACATATATAAAAAGCTTACCTATAGAGAACCTCATAGTTTCCATGTTCAGCACTTAACATTGGATTGAAAGCATAAGCTTCTTTTTGCTCTTGTATAAACTTTTTAGACTCTGGACCAAATTGTTTAAATCCTTCAATGAGGGCCTTACGAAATGGGAGCTTTTTAGGTGGTTCATCAGTCCCTTTTTTGTTTCTTTGATAGATTATAACTGAGCTTGCTCTTTGAGAAATAGTGAAATTTCTTGAAGGAACAACAAGCAAAGTCAAGATAATTTTTTTATTTTTTACCGAGATAAATCTTTGACTTTGGGTGGACATGTCTTAGGTGCTGATTTCTCCTCTGTCATGCGGCTAGAGCTTAAGTTAACACAACTCTTTTCTAAAATTTGACATCCAATATTTATATATTAGTAGGCCTTAATGGTAGGTCATCTGAAAATAAATTTAGTTATAAGTGGGTCATTGATAATAAAATTTACTTACTTACATCCTATTAAGCAGTTATTTGGTAATCTTTATAAATGTCTGGACATTTAATAAAGAAAAATCTTGTAATCATCCTTCTTATCGTTATCATTGAAGATAAAAACTATCTACTTTATATAATGCATCTAAAGCCTGTTTGTTCATAAGTTGACCCCCTCGAGTAGGCAATATGGTACTAAAGAAGAGAATAACATTTTTTTAAATTAAAAAAATAAGTATTGTACAACTAAAAGTACAAGTAAAAGACTTAAAACCAAATAAACATACTGGTACCCGGTAAAGTATAATGAATGTACGGCACAGTATAATAAATGTACGGCACAGTATAATGAATGTACGGCACAGTATAATGAATGTACGGCACAGTATAATGAATGTACGGCACAGTATAATGAATGTACGGCACAGTATAATGAATGTACGGCACAGTATAATGAATGTACAGCACAGTATAATGAAGAAGACATGTAAAGGCTTTGAGTGTTTAAACCACGCTGAACATTTCCAAAAATAGATGAATGTTGCTTGGTAAGAAATATGTGTTCGCCTTGTTTTTCCAAGGTTGTGCATTCTCCTATGAATATCAATAAAAAAGTGTGCTTAAGTGCTGATGGCAAATCTCGGTAATGTGCTAGTATCAGATATGCTCTGAATGTGGCAAATCTAGGTAATGTGCTAGTATCAGATATGCTCTGAATGTGGCAAATCTAGGTAATGTGCTAGTATCAGATATGCTCTGAATGTGGCAAATCTCGGTAATGTGCTAGTATCAGATATGCTCTCAATGTGGCAAATCTAGGTAATGTGCTAGTATCAGATATGCTCTGAATGTGGCAAATCTAGGTAATGTGCTAGTATCAGATATGCTCTCAATGTGGCAAATGTAGGTAATGTGCTAGTATCAGATATGCTCTGAATGTGGCAAATCTAGGTAATGTGCTAGTATCAGATATGCTCTGAATGTGGCAAATCTAGGTAATGTGCTAGTATCAGATATGCTCTGAATGTGGCAAATCTAGGTAATGTGCTAGTATCAGATATGCTCTGAATGTGGCAAATCTAGGTAATGTGCTAGTATCAGATATGCTCTGAATGTGGCAAATCTAGGTAATGTGCTAGTATCAGATATGCTCTGAATGTGGCAAATCTAGGTAATGTGCTAGTATCAGATATGCTCTCAATGTTCTAAAATAGATTTCAATTTTAAAATATGACAAAATGACAATTCATTATTAAATCATTGAATCTAATTGTAGGTACTCTGAAACTCTTACAGCACAGCAGTCGCAAAATGAGGACAAAACATGTAACCTAATATTCCACACGGCTTTATGATGACTTCTGTTAATTACTTTTCCCCATTTTTTTTCTAACATTGAAGCAATGTACATACAGAAAATAATAAAAATCTCCCCATTCTCCCAGAAAAATTTCCAAAAAAAAGTTGACTCATAAAAAAAGAGAAAAAAAAACTCCCAAAAACTTCCTCTTGTTATCAAAGACAAGTTAAAGTTAAAACACTCCAAAAATTTGCAAATAATTAAAATTTCTGAAAATGCTGTCTTAAATTGTTTTTTTAGTTCAAACAAGTCTGCTAAAAGTAAAATGGGGAGGGAAAACGGAGAGAATATGCCAAGAGAAACGAAAATATGAACAAAACTTAAACTAATTTCAGCCAGTACATTAATTTCATGGGGAACGTAGCAACTTAATTGTATCTCTCTAGATATGCGTCAAGAAGATTCAACAACCTGCTGTCACCCTCTTTCCTGTCGTAATTTCAGTTATTACAATAATTTCATCGCAAACGAAGCAACTTTATTGTATCCCTCTACACAAGCTGCAATGATATATGGACCATCAAAGGATGAATATGGATGGAGAATACAAACCAAACAGGAATTATAAGTCTATATCAGGATCCCACGATAGTATAAGAAATAAAATGGGTAGGCTATGCTGGGCAGGACACTTAGAGAGAATGCCAAATGACAGAGGGGTGAAGAGGGTACATCACCAAAACCCCAGAGGAAACGGCTCAAAGGCAGACATAGGCTTAGATGGATGGATGATGTGGAAAAAAATCTACAGCAGCTGGGAACCCAAGCATGGAAAAGAAAAGCATTAGTTGGGTCTGAGTGGAAAGAAGTAGTGAGGCAGGCCAAAGCCCTACATGGGCTGTAACGCCACAGGGACGGATAGATATGCTGCAAGAAGTGTCAACACCTGCTGACACTCCCTTCTCCTGACTAAAACACATCTGCTACAGTTTTACACCGTGGTAAGAAAATTGTAAAAATGAAGAAATAAAATACAAAATATTTGTTAAATTATCATGAAAAGCCAAGTTAGTTTCAGAGAATACATTTGTTTCACTATTGCAGGCTCCACCAAATAAAAGTCAAAAGTTGTCAGAGCAATCAATCAAACCCGCTCATTTTCCAAGATGCTGGAATTTAAATATTATAATTAAATGAAATTATAATTTAAAACATTCCATCAACAGCGTATTGATATTTAAAAAAAGAAAAGCTAACTCTAGTAACAATCCAAGAAAAAACAAAGGGAGGTGGAGCGGATTGCGTAAATTGACCAGAATCCCTTTAAATCAACAAAAATACACGATGAATTAATCGGAAAACAATAAATACTTGTTCTATTAAACATTGAAGTCATGAGTGAAGCGTTAAAGCAGGCACTTCAGTAAAGCAAGGGAGACTACTACAAAATTTTAATGGGAAATGATAGTCGCAGCAGAAGAATCCTAGTTTTTAATTTTGGGTGTTGGTGCTTTTTAATTAATAAAAGGACTATTTTATCTTACCACATGTTCACAATAGAGTACGTCTTGACCCATATTCCAACATACTGTTTTGCCTTATTTGATCGACCTTAATTTTATAAATTCATATGTATATATAAGGCATCTTTCCCTCAAAAACTTTTGATGAAGTAAAAATAATGATCTTTCATATTAAATATTGATGTATACATCTGCCAATTCTCATTGATGTAGGTCGTGTCCGAGGTTCATAATGCTTTTCCCCAGTAACCTGCATTATCGTACGGTTACTTAGCCCAATTTCGACCATGCCCCCTTTTTAATGGCAAAGATGCCATTACTTAGGAAATATTTAATAATTACCACTAGTTACATAAAAATATTTGATAACTTGTGTTTAAAAATGAACTTATAAGTTATTCAAACAAGAATATTTGAATTTGAGGTTGAAAACCTGGAAAAGTCCACCTTAAAAATGATCATAATTTGCAGTGTGCAAAAATGTTCATGGGCTACCATTCAAAGTCTTTGCATGTCTTATATTACTACAACATTATTATTAGTTGTCTTATATAGCGCTGTACCCCAGCCTAGGGTTGGGCTCACCACGCTGTACATAAAAATATTAGCAAACATAATCATGACAATAAAAAATAACATACATTTATTTAAATAAAGCACCTATATAACAACAAAACAAAAACAGATGCATATCCACACCACCCACCCCAGAATGTTTACTAGTCAAGCCATGGACAGCAACCAGCAGCATCGCTTATCAGCTATTAGGGGGAATCAGTCGGGATATTAGAGTTTTAAGAGATGTGTTTCGAGTGCAGTTTTGAAGGCCTGTATGGTCGGTACATTGCAGATGTGTAGTGGGAGAGAATTCCATTGTTTGGGGCGCAGAAAGAGAAAGATCGCTCACCATATGATTTAGTGCATGTTCTGGGAACAGAAAGAATATGCGTGTCTGTTTGATAACAAACAACTAATAAAGCTATAATTTAGTCCATTTCAATCACAAGTAAGTCATATTTATTTCCGAAGACACACATAACTTGGAAGCTTGACTAAGAAGTTGCAAAAGTGGACACCTGAGGTAGGTGAAATAGCTGAAGTTGAACTAGAGGAAGTCTCAGATGATTGACGTTTATTAATCATTTTCCCTTAATTTTCATGGCATCCGAGAACTGTCCTGCAAATATGCTTGGTATCAATATTTCCAGTCTTGTTGTTCGTTCTGTACACATGAAGATCACTAAGACTGGAGCAGTAGCCTTGACGTGAGCTGTATTTTGTTTAAATTTATGGAGAGTTGCTTAATTCGTCTGAACCACTCTCTCGTCTTTGCCTATTAGATTCAATGGTAAGATAAGTCAAGACGACTGGATATATACCAGGATGCAGTTGATTATCAGCAGTGTTTGTGTGCGTTTCACTATGCTCTTTATGCTTCTACATCATAGGAGCTTGTCAGAATTTTCATTTTCAATGTCATAAGGCCTATGGGACTCCATCTCCGGGTTTGATTTCAGAGTTTGCCTTCTCATAGATGAGTTGCCATTCATGGTTAACGAGTCCCATCTACCCGGCATGCTGGTGATGTTTTTGCTTGTCTAGGCATTTTCTGGGGATTGATCTCCAGTCCACTAGCTTGGGATGGACTAAATTCAGAGTCAATTTCTAGTATAGAGTAGCAGTGATGGCTTGTTCAATCAGGATTGCTATTTTAACTATCAGTCTTCTAAGGAACTGTTGGGCATTATTTTATTTACCCTAGACCCTGAATAGAATTTCTTGACCTGTTCATTAACTTTGTAGACTCATTTCACCCCTCCATTAAATTCACATCTCTTGTCTCTGAGACCTCAGTAAACTTTTTGGACATTACTGTCACTCTTCATAAAGACAGCCAACTCACCTCTGCCTACTTTAAGCCCACTGACAGCCACAGCTATCTACCATACTCTTCATCCCACCCTAAATCCTGTAAAGACTCTATTCCTTTTCTCAATTACTTCGTCTTCGCCAAATTTGTCTTTTGGGACAATAATTAAATAATAGAGTTAAAATTTAAAATTTTTCCCATTAAAATCTACTTTAAAATGCCTTAGACGTAGCTTTTTAAAATTATTGAACTGTCTGGAAAATTCTAGACTGGATATTATTAGTTTTAAATCCACCGATATTTCAATATGGACAATGAACGCTATTGCTACCACGCTAGGCCTATATCCATTAATTCACATAGAAACTATAGTGTTGTCTAAGCCTATTGATATTTATATTGCTTATGTAAGAAAAAATGAAATGGGCCAGCCCCAGAGGAATGGATATTATGAGTTCAGTACCTTTAGGTAATTGAATATGGATAATAAAGTGTATGTGTACTAAATTTGGTAAAGAGCCATCAACTCATGTAGGAGTATTTCTTTCAAATTATTTTTATATAGCTCATATAAGAAAAAACAACATTTTGGGCCCCCAGCCCCAAACCTAATGTAATAAAAAGTTCATAGTCCCTTAAGAGTTCCTTCCGGATAAGGATAGATATATGTGCCAAGTTTAGTCAAGATCCATCAATCCACGTAAAGCCTTTGTGGAACAAACAGACCAACAACAAAACAAACTTTAACTTTTATATATATACTAGCCTTTATACCCGGCGTGGTCCTGGATTGCATTAGGACCCCATTCTGGTGTGACCACCAATCCCATTTGGACCCCGATCCCATTTTGACACCGATCTCGGTGCAGTCCTGTTTCCCAGTGTGATCCCGATCAAAGTGGATCCATTCAAGGTTAGGATCCCAATCCTGGTTGGATCCCATTTTCTGGTGGGATCCTGATCCCGTCGGGATAAAGATTATGATGGATCCCAACCCATAGTGGATTCCGTATCAAAAAATTCCTCAGTGTTACTGAGAGAACAGTAAACTATGGGGCAGTATAGAAATGAATAGAACTAACTAACATTTCAATAATCCCTTAGATCCAACTATATATCCCCTTGTAACAATTTAGAACTTTCTGGAATATTCTAGATTAAATTTAAAAACCTGCTCGAAACATGTGTAAAAACTACTTTTCTAATTATTTTTTGAATCTGTTAAAAATCTTCAACAAATGCCATAATTATAATCCTTTTTCTTTTAAGTTAATCAATGGGCCCCAGGGTGCCCATTTCATAACTGTACCGATGTAGTTTTGCCTTAGGTGTGTGGGAAGGAGGGGGGGGGGGGGGCTATCAAAATCATTCAAGTAAATAAAGAGTTAAAATTTGTCCTATTAAAATGGGTTTAAAAATGCCATAGATACCTCCTTTTTAAATTATCGAACTTTCTAGAAAATTCTAGATCAGCCCTGCATGGATTGGATATTCTTAGTTTTAAATCCACCGATATTTCAATGCAGACGATGAAGTGTATTGTTACTACGCTATGCTTATATCGATCAATTGACATAGAACCTATAGTGTTGTCTAAGCCTATTGATATTTATATAGCTTATATAGGTACTCCAACTCAAAATTTCAGATTCATCTGACATACACAAGGAGCATATCATTGGAAAGAGCTGACTTTAAGCTTTCCATTGACACCAAGATAATCTTTCTATCACTTGTAGAAGAAAAGTTATGAATTTTTTAGTGATTTATTTTTTCCCACTATTTGGCTTTGTATTTAATTTTTAAAACTGTGATCTAATTATTACTCTTTTTGTACTATTTTGGTTGTATCTTGTTGGCTTTTAAAGTTAGACTGCTCAAATTTGGAGAACACATTTACAATACAATGTTTAACAAAATTAAACACATGAATTTTGAATTAACTTATTATATTTTTTGAAAAAAATTTTTATAAGCATATAGCATGGATAACGACAATTGTCGAACAAATTTTTTTTTTCAAAAAATGACATAATTATTAAACCAATAAAGCTATCACTATGAAATTTTCAATACAAACAGATAATGTCCATCTAAAAGTAAGGCATATTTAACATAAATAAAATACAGATCAGAAAAATTTATGCAGTAGTAGAAATAATATTTTATGAAAAGCAACTGCGGCCGAGAAATTTTTTACATTTAAATATACAACTTTTAAACTAATAAAGCTAATGCAATCAAATTTTCAGTAAAAATAGATAGTGTCCAACCAAATATAATAGAGTATTAAAATATATCAAAAGCAATTAAAATCATGCTATGCAAAATTTTAAAATGTCATGTAATCTGTCGACATTGTTTCGGCTCCGGAGGTCTAGCAACACTTCATCCTCATCAATTGGTACATTAAAAAAATATGCCTCCATTGTCAATATCAAATTGGGTTGTTTGTTGATCTCCTCCAAGTAAATACATATCAAAATTACAGGGAGTGATTACAATCTGTAACTCTGGAAAATAAAAAATAAAGATTAGGACTATTAATTTATGAATACCGGTACATGTAAATAATGATTCAATATTTTTAAATAGGCTTCACAATGTTCTTTATTATATGTACACTTATAGCTGATAATAACTAGGACTAGGGGATATCTTACTATCTAATTCATTGCTATTTGTATGTCAAAGCACTTTTATCACTTTGACTTTGTTGTTTTATCTCAGTATATGTATTAGTTTTATTGATCCAAAGCCTGCTCTTATATAATAACTATATAGGCCTAAAGTGTAATTATTATTAAAAACCAGTTATTAAAAAGTATATATTTAAAATCAAACTACTAAGTTATAATACAGGAAATATTTATTTAGTTGTTTGAAAAAGGTTTTAAATAATAATAACCACTGTTTACATTAGAGATTTACCACTTCCGGTAGATCGAGGGGGAAAAAATGGCCACGACTTGGCAACCTTGAATTTTTAGTCACACGGTTCAAGCTCTCATAAATTTTGGGGACGATCTATACTCTTTAAAATAAGTGTTTCTGCTTTTAAAATATATAATCTATGCGAACAAGTAATTTCCAAGTCCGAACGCGATTTGAAAAAAAAAATATAGCACAGCAAACTCACTTACCCCACGTCAACTTTCCAATTAATCGTCTCAGCAAGGTCAGATTTCCACTTAATTCATACCCTCGTAACCGGCATGCATCGCAGATTTAAATAAAACCAAGGAGAGTCCTCTATTTTTAGAAATGACGCAAAACAACACTAATCACCAAGATCTACCGAAAACGAAAAGCGCCGGCTGATCACAGCGATCGCCGCTCGGCAGGCCTCGTTTTTCTATCACGGGCGGCGAAAGTATTGGAGTGCCTAGCTTATATAAGTAAAAATGAAATGAGGCCTCCGGCTCCAGAGGGATGGATATTATGAGTTCAGTACCCTTCGGTATCTGAATATGGATAATCAAGTGTATGTGTAATAAGTTTGGTCAAGATCCATCTATTCATGTAAGAGTATTTAGATTGATATTTATATAGCCAATATAACAAAAATTAAAAGGGTCCCATGGCCCCAGAGGGATGGATATTATGAGGTAAGTACCCTTCGGTTTTTTAGTGAGGATAATCAAATGCATGTGTACTAGGGGTGTGCCGGACCCCGGTCCGGAATCCGGTTCCGCCGGATTTTGCACTATCCGGTGAAATCCGGTTCCGCCGGATTTACATGTATCCGGAACAACCGGATTCCGGAATCCGGAATATACCGGATTTCGGAATTTGCCAGATTTTGTGACTCACCGGATCATAATCTGAAATAAAAGTAATTCTCTTTCCCGAATTTCACACGATCACGATACATTAATCGATTGTTTCGAGCGTTGAGCTTGTTTAATGTTTAATATTCCGTACATACCAGAGGCTAGAGTCAGCACCGCTAATAGTGGCCAATAGTGTAGGGACTTTGATAAGAAAATTTAAACTTTTTGTAAAAATAAACCAATGGCATAGTTGAAAAGATGTAATTTTTTAAAGAATTATAACACCAAAATCATATTTTTAGCTGTTGTAGTTTTAAAGTTATGAATTTTTAAAGTACGACTTGGTTTGTCATTTTTTAACATGGACTGCATCTCCACATTCTGTGATCTCATTCCACCAATCCCGTCATGCGCAATGACTATATAGTTTATATAAGGCAACGCATTCCCTGCCTTATCACTAAAATACTGTTTAGACTTAGTTTAAACTTTCAACTTTGGCACATGAATAATTAATTAAAGCTTTCCCTGACCAATGGTTTAATAGTTTTTGCACACGGCAAACTCTTATGAATGAAACTCTGAGGTAGTACTACGATACAGTTATGCAAGTGGCTGTGAATGGTTGCCAATGACAACGTGTTGCACACGGTAAATTCTGATCATTTATAATATGGATTCTACCGGGTTGTTAAAGCTCAAATTAAAACATTCCAGTTTAAATGTCTTTAAATGCATTCTGAAACACAAGTTATCAATTATTTTGATGTAAATAGTGATAATAAATTAATATTTCCTAAGTATCGTCAACTTCCGCCATTAAAAAGGGGGGCGTGGCCAACCCCATGGCGAAATTAGGTTGAGCGAGCTGCATAACCTGCTGCGAACGCGTAGAAACATGGCGTCTCTCGTAAGACACTTATCCAAATGGAACGGAACTCAAATATATATCGAAAGTACTAATTTAATAATAAATAGACACACACATCGGAAAATTAAAAACTCGGATTTTTTGGCGCCGATTGCGAATTCCCATACACAAAAAGTAGTAGTCCACCTTGACTTACCGAAGTATCTACCAATAGTACCAAAATCCGGAATCCGGGAGAAACCGGAATCCGGATCCGGCGGATTTCGCATAAGAAAATCCGGATCCGGATCCGGTTGGAAAAAACGGATCCGGCACACCCCTAATGTGTACTAAGTTTGGTCAAGATCCATCTATGGATGTAGGAGTATTTTTTGTTAACATTTTGGGCCCCCGGCCCCAAACGGAATGTTATAAAAAGTTATAACCCCTTAAGAGTTTCTTCCGGATAATGATGGATATATGAATATGTGCCAAGTTTGGTCAAGATCCATCAATCCATGTAAAAGCCTTTGACTTTGTCATTGTGCAACAAACCCACAATATTCAAAAATATTGTTAAAATTAGAACGTTTAATTTTAATACCTAACAATGATTAATCCTGAAAATAAAAGTTGTATAAAATTATCCTTTAAATTTAAAGTAAACAAGAGTAAGAGTTATACTAAGTAAGTTATAGTTCTGGCGTGTGGCTTGACACAATCAGCGTAAGTAGGGTGTCGCAAAGTGTGGTGGTGCAGTCCTTAGTAAAAATACCAAACTAACTTACATTTTAAAAATTCTTAGCTTTAGATACTTTAGACTTAGAGGTAGGCTACTAAAGTGTCTAAAGTCTGGAAATTTGATTCTGGTTTCATTTTTTATTTGAAGTTTACTTCAAGTTCAAGTAAACTTCAACTTCAAGTCTAAGTCTATGCCGAAGTATCTATCAGGCCCGTCCGTCAACATACATATGCTTACATAATGGATTACCTTACTGTTAACCTTTTTTCTTTCAATGCATACAAAAAGTTAACTGTTCTAATGCTTCTATTCTTCCATTCTTGATATGAATGACATGTCCTTCTCGTAATTTACAAGAAAAATAATATAAGAGTAGCGTTTCTTGATTAAAAACTTAATCCTGCAATGAAAAACGAACAAGACATAACCTTAGACTTTAGAATCTTTCCCCGGAGTATAAATTAATTTCATATATAATGTTAATATTACGAGAAAATTTTCATTATTATTGAAGTCTTATTGTAAGTAATCATGATAAGTAATTTGATTTTAAAAAATGTAATTGACAGAAGCCACAAATCTTAAACTTTTTGACATTTCAGTGTTTAAAAAAAGGTCAAGGATTTTTTGGTGACCTCTCTTTCCTTCATCGCTAGTAGTAGTAATAGACTTTAACTACTTTAACTTTAAGAGAATACTTCATTTTTTTTAGGAGAGCCAGTCAAAATGGGAACCAGATCCTCTATGTTACAGGAAGAAGAAATTACAGAAATTCAGAAAGAAACTGGGTGTAAGACTTTTTGTTTATATTAATTTATAGAACTATGTTTTCAAGTTGGTCTCGTCTTTGCCAGAGAGACAATACAACCCCAAGGCCCAAGTACTAGTAGACTCATTATTCCCCGGGGCTCCCGTTGACAAGTCTGTGGTGGCTTGCCGATTAGGAGGCGTCTGCCACAGGCCCCCTTGACGTTACTCGGGGAACAAGACCACCATTGCGTGTCCCGTGTGAGCAGACAAGGGACATGCATGGTACCTGCAGGGCTCCTACAGGCATGCCATTCATGACCTTTCACAGTTGAAAGTAAAGGCAGAGACAGGGTAGGGATCATGATTACAAGTTGCTGTTAATGGATATGAAGAGAGAGGCTATAGGGGAAGCCTCTAGCCGATGATTTTACGTATGCAGCCCTGAAAAAGCTGCTTCAAGGCAACCGTTTTGTCCCAGCCACTTGTCAAACTAGTTGAGTGGTAGAAACCCGCTTATAGGGCATCCGACGCTTCCCCGGGGTGGGTGGGGGAAGATATTAGGACATAAATTTACCATCCCGACTCATAAGAAAGTTGATCGTGTGCACTGTGTGTATGCACAGTGTCAGACCGACCGGGTGTCCTTGGTCGGGTTGGGGCGGCCTACAGCGGAACCTGATCGAGCGGACTCAGGTGGGGGATTTCCTGGTAAAGGGACATCTCCAACGTGCCACTTCACGGCCAAATACCCGGGCTTTGGCTTTGGGGAGGGCATAATGAGCTTTAGCTTGACGGCCCGCTGATGCCATTTCCTAATGTGAAATTTCAGTAGACTCATTCATTTTTGTGTTAGTCTTGTTGATTGTGTTGTTGATAAAAATTTAAAATTGTATAGTTTTATCAAGTTGTAATATTGTTAATAAAATGAGTAAAACAGAGTATGGTTAAACCTGAAAAATTAAACGTAACAAAAAGTATGCTAGAATTTCCACACTTCTATTGCTGCCCACAGATACTACTTACCAGCTAAGTGCTATTTCTTATTTTTATAACGTTTTTTCTGTTGTTTTGTTCGCTGACGAAGGCTTTCTGCCGACACGTTCGCTGTTTTGTTACGTTTAATTTTTCAGATTTAACCATACTGTTTTACTCATTTTATTTTGTACTAACCTGATTGCAGTCTCTCCCCTTATTACCCCTAATATTGTTAATGTTGGCCTGGGCCAGTGGTCTGCAAAATTTTGCAAAGATTGAAGAGCCATTTTATAAATTATATCTTAGTGCTTGCTAAGAAAATATAAGTATAAAGTTTCAAGGGAGCCACATGTTGTTGGTGGGCCATATGTTAGTCTAAAGGATAAAATCGCCCAATCCAACTCCGGCCTTAAATTAAATCAGGCTGAGAAATCATTTTCAAATTAAAAACTGTCCATTAAAAATATAAAATAACTCCCTTAGATTTTCAATAGATCACATATTCAGGTTTCAAAAGCAACTGCTGTTTTTCAATACTATGAATAAAATATCCATAGCCAGCCTATTAATCTCATGTATATGTGAATATTGGTATTTGAACCCTAATGGCTTGGATTTATGACATCTTCATGCATTTCTCTCCATTGTTATATGACATAACTTGTCTTGTCATGTGTTGCTTAAAAAAATGTGTTGGCTAAAGGAAGACCTACGTATCACTGGATCTAGACACAGAGCAAGTAAAAAATAAATTATTCATACTAGAAATTATTGAGTCGATGTATAATAATCTAGATGTTTAAATAGCTAGTGTCATATTCAGTATATCCCATAACCATTTTAGTAATGCAAGCTGCACTACGGCATCATGTAGACTGCATAGTGCTGGTGAGCTGTGCTGCAACTTTCCCTAAGAAAAGTAAAACCTTTATTATTACATGTTCAAATGCAGTTTTCTTTCTTAGTCTCAAGCAATCAGATAGTCCGCCTCTACAGCAGATTTACAAATCTTGATAAGAGCGATCAAGGCTTTTTAAGGTACATGTTCTATTTAAAAAAATAAAAAAACTTAAAAATTCATCTTTCTATTAAATTGCTCAATGCAAAAATGTGAAAATGATCCTTTTAGAATGAAGATGCTTACAAATTTAAAAGTTTAAAACTAGTAATAAAATATTTGTGAGTATTCCTATAATACAATGTTATTATTTAATTATTTTTTTTTTAACTTTGCTTCTCAGAAGGGCTGATTTCCTGCGAATACCAGAATTAGCTATAAATCCATTGGGAGACAGAATAGTACATGCCTTTTTCAAAGAAAGGTAATATATACATAAATAGTTTTCTCAATTTATTAAGATGTCACTTTAAGATGTTCATTTGAATGTCCTTAAATATAACATTGAAAGATTTCTAAGTATGACATTAGTTTTTTTAAGGAATGCTTCAATTAATTTCATGGGAGTGTTTTTTGCACAGGTATTATTTTTTTAAAAAAATATTACCGGTATAAAATTTTTTAACCATTTTATAACATTGAGGGTATATTAATTTATTGATATATTTAATCATAAATAGTAATAATTTCAATTTACATTACAAATATTTTCAGTGATGCATTATATTGCAATAAATATTTTTGTTAAAAACAACATACTTATCAATTTTTCTAGCAATTCTGATACTGTAAATTTTCGTGAATTTATGAGAGTCTTGGCACGCTTCAGACCTGTGAAGAAAAATGCACAGAAAAATAAACTTAATGACAGAGAGGAAAAGTTAAAATGTAAGTTTGTTCATACTAAATAATTAAGGTAACATTAAATCAACTACACATTGTCAATGGTTAAAATAATTTACATATATATTTTAAATTCTTTAAATATTGAGGTTTTTTTTAGCATTTAATTTTTGTAAAAATGTATTACTTAACTAATTAATAATATTGTAATGCATAGAATTTTAACTTAATTTTTTATGATTTTCAATAGTTGCATTTAAAATGTATGATCTCGATGGTGATGACTTGATCTCACGTGACGAGTTGTTAAATGTACTTCACATGATGGTTGGTGCAAATATCTCTGATGAACAGGTTAGGATGGGCTATGAGTCTCTTTTTATATTTTTTAAGCTTTGATTTTTGTTTTGTTATATTCAAAGGTTAAGATAATTTAAATGTACATAGTTTAACTTTAAAGTGATTTTTTTAGAGGGGCTGGAGAGTATTTATAGATCAATACCTTAAAATAAATTAGTTGAAATAAGGTCTAAACAAATTTGTTAGATGTCAGCTTACCCCAAAAATGAAATACAAACAATTTTAAAGATATTTATTTTTATAGTCATAATTATTTCATTAAAAAGACAAAAACATTTTCCCTAGTTTTAAAGCCTGTATGTTAGAATTTCATTAAGTTAATTACTTAAAGTTAGCTCAGTAACAGCTGCTGTTCACAAAGATAATATTGCGCATGTATTCTATATATAACAGATATTTACATTTTCTTACTGGTGGTTTTAATTTTAATACTTAAAAAACTCATGGGCACACAATTCATTAAAAAAATATAACTTGGAAAACATATCTATGCTATAACATTAAAGTTCTTATAAGCAATATAATGTTAACAACTTGAATACAAAAATCCAGAAAGCAAGAGGTGTCTTCTTCTTCTTCTTCTCTATCTTAAGTAAGGGCCCACGATCCATTTATTGATCATTTTGGCTCCTATGCATGTACATGGGATTTGCAATGTTTCTGTTAACTGGTGTGGATGAGGAAATCATGCACCAGGGGTTTGAAGGCTTGAGGCAATAGACACAAATGTGTCTAGTGTTGTCGCCTCAACCGTTCCTTTTGAAAGATTGTTCCAGTCCCTGATTGTCTTGGGCAGGAATGAGCAGCTCCTATACTGGCTTCTTGCTGGTATGAGCCTGAATTGCCTGTCATGGCCTCGTCGCTGTCTATGTGTTAATACTGGAACAGTGGACCAGCCCATTATTTATCTTGTACATCATGGAGAGCCTGGATTGTCGTCGTCGTTTCTCCAATGGTGACCAGCCTAGTGTTTCTAGCATGCTGCCAACACTAGAGGTATTCCTGTAGCGGTTTAGGACAAAGCGTGCTGCTCGTCGCTGGACCGCCTCCAATCTGTCAATGCTCTTCTGGGTAAATGGGTCCCAGACTGAAGATGCATAATCTAAAATCGGACGGATAAAGGCTTTATATGCTCTTTCTTTCACACAGGAGTTGCCAATCTTTAGATTTCGCCTTAAGAAATGCCATGTTAAGAAATATGTGGTGGTCTCAATCTTCTGCATTAAAACAAAATTTAAGAAGCTTTGGGTCCAGTGTATAAAATCTTTGGGTCCAGTGTACACAATTTTTGGATCGAGTGTACAAAATACAACTAAAACATGGAGGCAAACAGTGGCAAGCAATAAAAATGTTCAGATCCTCATCAAGAAATACTTGAGATGAATATTTAACATCAAATGGACGGGCTGAGTATAAAATGAAAATGTTTGGTAAAGGACCAAAAAGGTGCTCAAGTACCCTGCAGAGGCTAACCATCTGAGGAATTTTTGAGTAACCGATTAGAGAAAATAATTTTTAAAATTCATTAATTTTTAAACAAAAAAATTATTTGGTAATTTTAAAGTTTTGGCAATAAATAAATTTACCTATTCCCAACTGGTGTAACTGATGCGCCCGAAGGTCTATCCGCATGTCCTGACACACCTCACTCATTGTTATTTGAAAATAGCAATGAAATCATGCGGCCTCCTGTCACAGTAGTATTGATGTTGATGTGATTAATACCAGGCCGCTCCTCCTCTCTGTGATAGTTCACTAATCCAGACGTTGAGGAATACAACGAAGACAACACAGAACCCCAATGAATGACCAAGAAACTCCTCAGCACAGTTATAAATAATAGAATGTATTGATCAATCTAATAAAATCCAGTAATGTCTCTTTTCCAACCATTAACACTTTGCTACTTGCCTGTCTCTAAGTCTATCATTGATTATAGTCATTAACACTAAATCTGTCACTGCCTGTCTCTAAGTCTATCATTGATTATAGTCATTAACACTAAATCTGTCACTGCCTGTCTCTAAGTCTATCATTGATTATAGTCATTAACACTAAATCTGTCACTGCCTGTCTCTAAGTCTATCATTGATTATAGTCATTAACACTAAATCTGTCACTGCCTGTCTCTAAGTCTATCATTGATTATAGTCATTAACACTAAATCTGTCACTGCCTGTCTCTAAGTCTATCATTGATTATAGTCATTAACACTAAATCTGTCACTGCCTGTCTCTAAGTCTATCATTGATTATAGTCATTAACACTAAATCTGTCACTGCCTGTCTCTAAGTCTATCATTGATTATAGTCATTAACACTAAATCTGTCACTGCCTGTCTCTAAGTCTATCATTGATTATAGTCATTAACACTAAATCTGTCACTGCCTGTCTCTAAGTCTATCATTGATTATAGTCATTAACACTAAATCTGTCACTGCCTGTCTCTAAGTCTATCATTGATTATAGTCATTAACACTAAATCTGTCACTGCCTGTCTCTAAGTCTATCATTGATTNTTTTCCCCCCCCCCCCCCCAGTCATTTGTGACACCCCATCCCCCCTATAAATTATCTAAAGAAGCAATGGAGCGCCACTGTTAAACCCACCCTCAGTCATTTGTGACACCCACCCACTCCCCCTGTTGATTGCATGATTCTGCATGATTTCAAAAAAGAAAACATGAAGTTTAAAAAAAAATTTACGTTTAATCTATGTATGATTTTTGTATATTAGAATTATGCAAAAATTAATTTTGATCTATGCCATAACCATTCTAATTATGGAGAATGCTGTAAGAAAAGTTATTTTTCTGATTATAAAATTTAAACATGGTTTTCTTGTTTCTGATGCAATTCATTATTCATTATTTTAGATTGTTCTTGTACTTGACACTCTTTTCTAAGTACATTCAAAGTTTCAACTCACTGTCTGGAAATTAGACTTTTTGAAATGTATTTATTATGTAATAATTATAAATTATAAGATTAAGTTTATGTAAAATACTAATAAATTTATTCATATGCAAAATATCTCTTCCATTAGCTTGGAAGCATTGCAGACCGAACTATTTCAGAGGTTGATCTTGACGATGATAAGAACATTTCTTTTGATGAATTCGTTAAGGTAATGTATACTCATTGCTTTTTACTCCATTTGTTAACTTAACCAGAAACATGTAATGTTGCATTAGTAGTTATGTGATTATCTTATATTGCAAAAATATTACATCAAAGTTTATTTATGTAACACATTCAATGATTTGTAGCAGAGGTGTACAATGTAACAATATGTTTGCACTGTGATGTATTATTTTCCTTGAAATATGTTGAATTTTGATCCGTCAAATAAATCTCTCTGAATACATTCATTATTTCAGGCAATGGAACGAGTGGATGTTGAACAAAAAATGAGCATCAGGTTCCTGAATTAGATCAATTTCAATACACGGCCATCATCGTCTGCTACTAATAATGCACACTGACTTTGTCCATTATTAAAGATTCAGTCCCCCGAAAGCATAACAAAAAGCAGATGTTTCTTTTAATAACATGTATGTACCATGGGAAATAACAAAATTGAAAATATATAATTAACTATATTAAAATCCCTTAATTTTGTCTAAAGACTGCTTATTATTGTTGCTATACATTCCAAAATATCATTTTTGTTTGGTTGTTTTTTCAAAGGCTAATAAGCTATTAAAATTGAAAAGCTCAATGCTATTGAAATGTGTCATTTATTGGGTATGTCCACAATTTTGTGAAACAGTGTAGCTTGCTCTTGGACACCTTCCACTTTTTTTTTCACTTTCTGGGAGTTCTTAATTTCTGTTTGATTGTCCTAAACTCTATTCAAGTAAGTATGGGCAATTATAACAGACCCAATAATAATATAATTTATTTTGTTAAATTCAAAATTAGCATACTTTCTGAAAAAATTTCTTTCCTTTTAATTTATGATGCACTCATTCAGTCAATGTTTACACAGCCAAATCATCACAGCGACCATGAAAGCTGAACAACCTCACTTGCTCTTTTTCCCCCATTTTTTCTAATCAGTCGTACCCCATGGCATTCTTCATTGAACAAGTGGTATACTTAAACTGTAGAATAATTTATCTTCAAATCAGTCTCACTGGAAAGAAAAATTTGTTAAATGAAGGTTCAGTTGTAACAGCTAGTCATTTAAGAATAAAATTGTACATGTTATTGGAGAACATTATAATTGTAAGGGAAACATCAGAAATTAAATGTATGCTTTCCTGGTATTTTTTATACTAAGATGTGATGATCTTTAAATAGATTTGTAAATATTTATTTATATGAGGGTAGGGATTGTAACATTGACATTTTTTGTTAGTTTCATAATGAGTTTCAGTTTACTGTTAAAATTTTTAGCAATATGGTTTGATGTCATCCTCCCCATGGAGACAGCAAATATTGCTTTCAATCTCACAAAAATACTTTGTCACAAAGGCTGGAAACAAAATTAGTCTCCCATTACTGATACAGATATGTTTTTAAACTTAAATATTTATTGATAGGATATTTTTATGCTTTATAAATCTAGTTTACATAGTGTTCATATTAAAAAAATACTTTTACTGACCTTTTAAGATCAATACTTCATGCAACCTACTTCATCCCTTTAGTAAATTAATTTATAAAAAGTATATCTTTTTAATGGGAGGCATTCATGAGTATGGGCTCAAGATTCTAGTAATTTTTTTAACAAAAAGTATTCCACTTTTCTACTACTTGACTCTAAGAATTTTTATGTATATACCAGTTATTGAAAAAGTTGCATTTTTTTGTTATCTCTTATTAGTCTTATTGATATTGCATTTTATTTTAATCTAAATTTAATAGTCTATTGTATTTATTTCTTTGCTTATAGTTTTCTGAAATTGATGAAAATACTTTTAATCAAACATCAAAATATAGTTCATCTGGAATTAAGATCAGACATCTGCACCATGTAAAAGATTATTTCAATTCTGTTCACCAAATTATTTTGTGTATTCACGAAATTAAATAATCCATGAACCGTTTCTATTTTTAAGTAACATATTTTTGAATTTAGTTTGAAATTCTATCTCATTGTATTTTCAAAAATGCTCTTAAACTTAAATTTTAAATAAATTATGCATTTTATTATTTTTTTGAAAGAGCTGTGTCATCTATAATCTTTTTATTCAAACATTTTTATCAATGGTACAATTTGTCAAATGAAAAAAGTTACTCTGTTGGTGTAAGTGAAATAAAAACGTCAAATACTTATTAGAGTATCCAATTTATTTACTTCAGATGTGGTCAAAATTGGGCTTAAAGTGCTTGAATCCAAAGACAGCAGTGCATAATAAAAGTTACAATTAAAGATAAAGTATCTATTCTGAAGCAATTCTTTTCTATTACTTTACTGGTAGTTAATTAATTATTTGGGTCAAACTCGATACCAAACTTACACAAAACATGATTTTATCATTGACAGTGTTTGATTAGTCCAACATGATCTTTCCATTGACAGTAGTGTTTGATAATTCCAACATGATCTTGCTATTGACGGTTATGTTATGACCTTAGAATGTAAACTCAGTGTTTCGTCTAAAAGTTGAAAACATGATACAGATGGAATCAAGAAGAAAATACATGATTCAGATTGAATCAAGAAGAAAATACATGATTCAGATGGAATCAACTTCACATAATGAAACAGATCCTGTTAGATGAGAGTGTTGTCTCATGGTGTTATGTCTGATGCATAAATGACAGTTAAGAATCATCATGATCTTTACTTATCTGAATTGCACTGTAAGAGTTAATTTGAAGAAAAAAAAATCAATACATTTGAAACCATCCAAACAGTTTATTGATCAGCACTGAGACATCATAAACAAAAGAAATATTGTTCTACAAATTCTTTTTAAGTATAAATCATAAATTAATAAATATCATAAATTGCCAATAAAAAAAAACAAACAATCTGTTCCTCTCTTTAATGGAGCACTAATCTGTGAGAAGTTACTTGATGGATTTAATATTTGGAGAGACCAAACTGCGTTTGTTGAAACAAAGCCCCTTAAAATTAACCAAAAGGTTTCAAAAGCTGCTGCAGTTTTGTATGAGAACACAACTACTTTTAAATCTTGTATATTGTTACAAATAGGATATTCCAAAAGCGTATACAGCATGCTAAATTCAAAGGTTATATTATTCTCATGCATTAAGGTTGTCTCAGGAAACTAATGTTTGAAATTATTATTTATAAATGAAAATTATGATCATAATAAAATAAATGCATGCAGAATTTAAAATTATTTTTTTTTTCTTATGCTCTTAGTACAAGCTTGGTAGCTCTTGATCCCTCTTAGCCTTACACCGTCAAATGAATTAAAAAGAATAATTGAACTTTACAGAAAAGGTTTAACAATTCACCGCTCCAAAAAGCCCTTACTGTAAATTGTAACAATAATTAATTGTAATACTGACTGAGCCACAAATATGATTTTAACTAGCTTTCCCCATAGCCATAGACTTTGACAATAATAACAAATAAATAACGTGGATACTATTGCAATGACAGTCCCCAGTTAGAGAGAGAAACTTATTTGAAGAACTGTATAACTTGTACATTGTTGTACATTCATATCACATTACAGAAGGTATCGAATTACTGGTTGATCATATATTCAACAAAATTTACAGTTAATTGCAGAACCAAAAAAATGTTTTTCTTTAAATCAAAGTGACAGCCCTTGCTTTCAATTCAAGTTCATGTTTTGATGATGCCATAACTGGTGTTGGCAGATCCAGGTTGACTAGAGGGATCAACTCATTTCAGGAAGAGCTGGACACGGCGAGTTTCTTCAGGTGATCCATGAAGACCTGTAAACTGACATCATCGGTCAAAACAGGCACAGATCCTTCCTGTTTGCAAAGAGAGTTTTAAAACAGAACTTGTTAAAAATGATAATGGTATTGTTAAAAATGGATATTAACTTTAACTGTGTGTAAAATAGTTCATGGCTAGGTAACAGCAAATCTATGAAAAACAAGGACAGTTAGATAACTTTGTCAATTTATTTTTTGTTGTTAATGTTTTCTCTCTTAAAAAAAATTTCTTTCAACTAAACAGCCTTTATTCATGTCATAGGAAAAGTTTAACTTAGCAGAAATACACTATATTCTCTCTATACATTAGTATTAGCTCTAATAATTTTAACTGAATAGGAAACAAAACAAAATCTATCACCAGTTCCCAACAACCAAAGTGATAACTTTTGAAAAGCTTAAAACTTGTTTGACATCATGCATGTTCAAATAACACAGAGTATGAATTTTAAACCGTCACCTTGCCATTACAGTAAGAACTGCTCACTGAAAACTTAATAAAACAAAGAAAAACCTTCCAAATTTCATGAAAAAATATATTCACAACAAATTTCAGGACTGGACACCAGGTTATGTCTTGTTGCTGACCAAACTATGAAAAGATGTCCCTCATATCCACATTAGTTCACAATACGAGGTTTTAGTGAGAGCATAATTCATAGCTGTAATTTTAACATGCTGAAAGTTGATCACCTGACTGACTTTCACTTAGCATTAAGTTCATTTTAAACATTTCCTTTGTGTACAGAATGAAGAGTAAGCTCAATTGTTTTATTTTAAAAAGAATGTTTCTATGAGTTTATATTTGTTAGCTACTCTGGATGAACAAACATGGCACTCTTTGACTCCTTACCACAGTTTGCTTATGTGTCTGTCCAAAGCATATGTCTGTTTTGAAGTATTAATTTCTTGCTATAGAGCTAAATGACTTGTACAAAATTGAAAGCCATTGATCCAGTTTTTAATTCCCTCTTATTGATAACCACAAAAAAAAAAAAGGAACCCTAAACATCTTCACCACCAAGCCAATTCTCATTCCTGCCCGCCTATGAGTACAAGTAGGCCCATATATTATTGGAACATTTTTTTAAACCAAAAATTGTATACTCATCCTTTCTGAAAAAAAAAAAAAAAACAACAACCCAACATCCAGAACGACTACATCTAATGTCATGAAGAGTTAATTTGGGGGATCATTTGTAGCAGTTTGCATGAGTAAATGAAAGACTCCATAACTCAAATGAAAAGATTCCACCAAGAAGCACATGATTAGCCCTATGCCACAAATAAGCATTTAGTACAGAGGGACAGTTGATAAGTGCATCAATTGAACTGAAGCCCTTACAAAATAATAACAAAGCTGAATATTTCTTTAAAGAGCATTGTGCCATAAATGAGCACAGACTAAAAATTTCAAATATAACACACATTTTTTCAACCCATAAATAAGGAATGTAAAAAAAAATATTCAAAATGTTAATGTTTTGTAAGGTCAAAAAGATCGGGAAAAGGTTTTAAAAAAAAGATTGGTGATTATAATTACTCCTGATTCATGTCCTGGTCCGCCACTCATGATAATCTGATATTTATAAGTGTAGTTAATAGATATTTACAGTAAACCTAATTGCTATTCAATTATTTTGTTGTGCCTAAATTAATTTAATGGTGATACATTTGTCAAAGGTTTCTGATATACAGACATCCCCCATTTTTCTTGACATCATATTTAGAAGATAACATACTTGCATTTCTCATTTGTCAATGAGCATTTCTTTTGACTCTTCTTTTACAGAACCCATAATTTATACCATATTTTCCAAATAAAAATTTTAAGTATTTAAATAGTGTGTGTTATTCACATTTTTTTTCTTCCAGAATACATTTTGAAAGCTAAAAAAAAAAAAGAGCGAGGTCTCTGATCTATTGAAATCTTTTTAAGGTAAAAAGCAAAAA
>CAXITT010000048.1:775917-802460 GCA_964033795.1 Lymnaea stagnalis | reverse complement strand
GGGGGGGGGGGGGGGGGGGGGGGGATGTCTGTATTTATATTATTTTAAAAATACCAGTCAGACTTAAACCAGTGGTGAAGTGTGTCAAGTTATGAATGAGTTTCAGGTGATTTGAAACTAAAAATCTAAATAAAATGGTGAAGTATAAGGAAACCGGCTAGTATAAAACAAAAAAGTTACCGGTGCACACATCTGTTCAGTTAGAAGATAATAAAATGATTACCATAACACTAACAAATGTCATGACTACTGCAAATCAACAGATTTGGTGTCCCTTGTCAAATACACAGAATTTGATCAAACACATATCAAGAAAATAGAGATAGATCTTTATTAAGAAATGGAGTTGTTCCTAAAATGTCAATAAATAAATATAGGCAAGAATCTTGTTACACACGATGAATATGATAGTAAGACATGGTCCACACTCACACACAATTATTTACAAACTGAATAGACATTGTGATTATTTGACGAGTTGGAAACAAATGATTTCATTTTGAATGAATCATGTGAACCAAAGTAAGCAAAAATTGTTACCTGTCCTCCAAAGCCGTACATATTATTATGTGTCTGTGACGGATTCACTTTAGATAGGAGGAATCTTGCCTGAACAAAACAAGACAAAGTTAATATTTACAGTTAACATTTATGATGAACACTGAAATAATAACTAAAATAATAGATGTGTATTGTGTAATGAGATATATGTCATAAGCAGTTTGTCTGATTCAGGCACATCAGTTGCAATGATCAAGTTATGAACTGACTGTCTGCACTACAGTATGTCTCATCCAGGCACATCAGTTGCAATGATCAAGTTATGAACTGATTGTCTGTACTACAGTATTTCCTCAAAAATCTAATAGCCTCTCAAAACACTTTAGATTAATGTACCTGTAATGCCCCTGCCTCTGTCACTACTTTCTACTCATGTACCTTTGATGCCCCTGCCTCTGTCACTACTTTCTACTCATGTACCTGTGATGCCCCTGCCTCTGTCACTACTTTCTACTCATGTACCTGTGATGCCCCAGCCTCCGTCACTATGTATCTTGGCATAGGGAATCTGGTTTGCAAGATCTCCTGAGCATCATCTAAGGGTGCCTGTAACAGCTGCTTTAAGTTTTCATACTCTGGCATTTCTTGGTAACCCTGGGCCTTCCACTGAGCTATAGTCTAAAACAAGGGAAGATATCAATACATTAGTTTGGCTTTGACAACGTACATCTGTTTAACTGTTTGACAACTTTGGGGGCAAGACATTGCGAAATGCTGTTTGATGCTTCCTATTATTTTCTTTGGTAATTTCTTTCATTTAGAAATGTTCAACAACAGGTAACTTTGGAGACAGCTAACAGTGATTGAACATTTCACTTTGCTATTGGAAATTCAAGTGAAGAAATGGTCAGGCCTATAATACTGTCTGCCTCTCTACCCTCAGCAATGGGTGAAAGAGCCAGAGTTTAATCAAAATGGCAGTGCTAATCAAAATTCTCTACCTCGCAGTGATTAACGACAACTACAGATACTAAATTGTTGACGAGGGTTCTCAAATGCAGCCAGAATGTTTGTTGCTTGTTCACAAAAATTTCAGTCTAGTTTTGCACATTTCTATTTGCATCTAATAGTATTTATCGTTATAGCCGGTGGTGTTTCACTACACTGGTAAACAGATTGACCATTGCTGTTATAGAGCTTATTTATCTTGTTAACATAAGATTACGTTATTAAAGATTAATAAAGATAACAGCTCAGTGCAGAATTTTTAAACAATTTTTACCACTTGGTACTGACCCCCCAAAAAATAGCTTTGCTTTTACCCTCCCTTTAAATAATGCATGCTAAAGCCACTTCTTACATCGCCATGATAAATAAGTATGTGGAAGAAAGTATCCATCAGGAGAATTTTATCGGCCTGTAGACTGCTGCTATCGAGAAGCACCGGCTGAAATGCAATAAAAAAATGTTCTGGTTATCAATTAAACTCAGCTAATTTGAAAGACAGTGGCTCGTAAAAAAAAAAAAAAAAAAAAAAAAAAAAAAAAAAAAAAAAAAAAAAAAAAAAAAAAAAAAAAAAAAAAAAAAAAAAAAAAAATAAACAAAAAAGAAAAAAATGTTGACATGTAGAAATAGTATGAGCCTTGATGGGTTGAGATTCAAACAATTAAGTTGACATGTAGAAATAGTATGAGCCTTGATGGGTTGAGATTCAAACAATTAAGTTGACATGTAGAAATAGTATGAGCCTTGATGGGTTGAGATTCAAACAATTAAGTTGACATGTAGAAATAGTATAAGCCTTGATGGGTTGAGATTCAAACAATTAAGTTGACATGTAGAAATAGTATAAGCCTTCATGGGTTGAGATTCAAACAATTAAGTTGACATGTAGAAATAGTATAAGCCTTGATGGGTTGAGATTCAAACAATTAAGTTGACATGTAGAAATAGTATAAGCCTTCATGGGTTGAGATTCAAACAATTAAGTTGACATGTAGAAATAGTATAAGCCTTGATGGGTTGAGATTCAGACAATTAAGTTGACATGTAGAAATAGTATAAGCCTTCATGGGTTGAGATTCAAACAATTAAGTTGACATCTAGAAATAGTATAAGCCTTCATGGGTTGAGATTCAGACAATTAAGTTGACATCTAGAAATAGTATGAGCCTTGATGGGTTGAGATTCAGACAATTAAGTTGACATCTAGAAATAGTATGAGCCTTGATGGGTTGAGATTCAGACAATTAAGTTGACATCTAGAAATAGTATGAGCCTTGATGGGTTGAGATTCAGACAATTAAGTTGACATGTAGAAATAGTATAAGCCTTGATGGGTTGAGATTCAGACAATTAAGTTGACATGTAGAAATAGTATAAGCCTTGATGGGTTGAGATTCAAACAATTAAGTTGACATCTAGAAATAGTATAAGCCTTGATGGGTTGAGATTCAGACAATTAAGTTGACATGTAGAAATAGTATAAGCCTTGATGGGTTGAAATTCAGACAATTAAGTTGATATGTAGAAATAGTATAAGCCTTGATGGGTTGAGATTCAGACAATAATGTTCACATTTATTATAAATGTCCAGTTTCTTTAAAATATTGCAGCAAAACATCAAAATTCAGCAAACATTTGCTAACTCACTTCAGGTGGTCCATGGAAAGAGTAAGAATATAAAATTGGCTGTATCATAATCAAAGATTGCGTCAGGTCTTCTATATTCAACATATGCCTAAAAATAGAGAAGAAAAAAGTTGGTAACAAAGAATTCCTAGTGACATTCATTACATTCTTTTAAAGAACATTCCCTAAAATGTTCTATTAAATTCTTCCCTACAAAAGTGTTGTCAGGAGTTCTGTTTTATAATTACCTGTAGCATAAAGTTCTCTGAAATAATTCCCTACAAAAGAGTTATGTTCTATTATTACCTGTAGTATAAAGTTCTCTGAAATAATTCCTTACAAAAGAGTTCTGTTCTATTATTACCTGTAGTATAAAGTTCTCTGAAATAATTCCCTAGAAAAGAGTTCTGTTCTATTATTACCTGTAGTATAAAGTTCTCTGAAATAATTCCCTACAAAAGAGTTCTGTTCTATTATTACCTGTAGTATGAAGTTTCATCTGGGCTGTTGTTAAAGACTTGCAAGAACTGTGATCTTCTAAGATGAAACATAAATTGTGGGTAAAGTGAGAAGTTCTCAGTGAACCTAAAAGAGTTTGCATCATCCTTGTTGTAGTCTCCAAATTTCTGGCACTGTAAGGTTTGATAAAATGGCTGCATTAGTCTGGACAGACATGTTATGAAATAATTTTTTTTATTTGGCTGCTTTTGGATGTGTTAAACAATACCAGACCAGTTTACCCTCAAACTCTTAAAATCGTACACTATCATCGCAAAATCGTTCAATACATTATCTAAAAAGTAAAAATTAAACATACAGTATATATAATGTGTACACCTCAAAATCGTACATCGTATGCCAAAATCGTGAGAGTAAACAGGTCTGCAATACATTGATTTATTTGGCTGCTTTAGTATGGACAGACATGTTACGAAATAAATTGATTTATTTGGCTGCTTTAGTATGGACAGATGTGTTATACAATAAATTGCTTTATCTGGCTGCTATAGTCTGGACAGACATGTTATACAATAAATTGATTTACTTGGCGACTTTAGTCTGGACAGACATGTTATATAATAAATTGATTTATTGGCTGCTTTAGTCTGGACAGACAAGTTATACAATAAATTGATTAATTTAAAATGTTATTTAAATGGGTGGGATAGAATGAAAACAATTAAATAAGTGAAGAAATTAAAGATTTTTAAAATAAAACTCAAACATGTCTGTCAGCAAACAAATCAAGTCTCCACCCTTACAAGTTCTAGTTCCTTCTCAGGCCTACACTGCAGTTTAAAGGTTAATTTGTTTATTAAAAGTTTCATTTGATTACAACAGCATAAAATGTTAACATACCAAGCGAATGAGCATCCGATCCAACCATCTAAGTACATCAGGTCCATCATCCGTCTCGGCTCTGTACACGGCTATTCTAGCCATCATTACGGCTGCAGCCTCTTGGTCAAAGCCAGCTGATATGTGTTGAAGATTTGCACTAGCATCAGCCCAACTTCAACAGAGATGAAATCATAGTTAACAATTTCTTGTAAAAAAAATACATTTTTGTCAATACTTATTTGATATATCATCACTAACATTTAATCAGCTATTCTGCAATAATGCTTACTTCGGTAAAAGTTGCACGCTATAAACTGTGGAATCACAATTAAAAAAATACAGTTAATATGAGTGCTTTACCTCCTTGCCACAGTTGAAACACGCACTCTTCGTTCTCCACTCGAGTGTTGGTACTGTGTAATAAACTGTATGTAGCCACGGCCACCTTGAGGTATGGGAGCATTGTGCTATCAAACAGAAAGTAAACTTTATTTTGAACCGCCACTGAATATTAAACTAAAAGAAATGTAAAAAAAAAATAAAAAAATCTTCAACTATGATATGATGTCCTGAATGTTTTACGGGGAGAATAAGGGGGATTGAGTAAGATACAAAAACCCAAATAAAATGTAAATCTTCTGTAGTTTCTGAAGAAAGAAAATCAGTCTAAATGTTTCAAAATGAATAGCATGTTTCAATAAGTAATATAACTTTAAGAAAATTCAACCTATAAAGTTTGGCTTCTGAGGGACTAGCTATCTGAAGAAAAAAGAAAAAAAAAAAACTATCGGAAACTCTCAGGCTAGCGTGCTTCAAAACCATCCAGGACGTCAGCGTCAAGTTCTAGTAAGCAAAACAAAAGTAATTGTAATGCTGACCTGGTTGACAACTTCAAAGCATACAGCCAAGGACGTGTTGGGGTAGAGACCGCACATCTTCCACTGACAGGTACCTCCTAAACCAATCTCTGTGTCTGACACTGCAGGCCCCTTGACACCGAGGGAAACACACGGACCTATGGCGCCTGAAACTTTTAATTCTCTGGATGTCTGCGGGGAACAAAACAAACAACAAAATAATTAGTTTATACAGTAGTTATTAGTTATTAGTGTATAGACTAGTGTGATCACATGAAACTTTCCTAACTAACTAATGATACCGTAAACTTGTGATGATAACAATAGAAAATATGAAAAGCATACATAAATACATATTTTACTATACCGGTACAAATAGTTAGTATAACTTTGATAAAGATAAAACAATATATACAATTTATTTTCATTACCTACCAAATCAACTATATTACTAAATTAAAATTCCCACAAAACGATAAACTTGATATCAAGTATTTAAACTATCAATAAAGTTTTGTTTCTCTTCAATTATCACAAACAAGTCTACATATAGATGTTTCAAAATGATACCAATTACTAGAATGCATGTCATCCCACTCCCCTTCTCACATCTCTTACAGCCGCACATTACTTGCAGCGCTTACATTATCAGTGCCTTGTCTGTCTGCTCTGTGCAGTTGATCTTTTCATATACGATAGGGTGATCCTAGTAAATGCTTAAAAACTACCCACACTGTTATAAAATAACTGTCTCTGCTCACCTTTATCTCTAAAGTAGCCCCAAAAGCCATCTTAAGCTCTCCTCACCTTGATTTCAAAAGTAGCCCCAAAAGCCATCTTAAATTCTCCTCACCTTTATCTCTAAAGTAGCCCCAAAAGCCATCTTAAATTCTCCTCACCTTTATCTCTAAAGTAGCCACAAAAGCCATCTTAAACTCTCCTCACCTTGATTTCTAAAGTAGCCCCAAAAGCCATCTTAAACTCTCCCTTTTGATCTTTGGCAAAAACCCTCTGGAAAGTTTGCTTGAAAAGTGATGTGTTGAAGGAGTCGCCCATCACCATGTGACCTCTGGTGGCAAAGAAAAGTCAAACGCTCATCAAAAGTTGTTTAAAAACATTCTAATTTTCAAAAACAGCAACTAAAAAGTTATGTACCCAGCAACAAATAAGATGCAGCTTAAAAGCAGAAGAAAAGAATCATGCCACAAAAATCGTTTATAATTAATAAGCAGCTTTATAAGGATATTGCTCATAAAGCCAAAAGGAATAAATTATCATTTTTTAAAAATGTGCATAATTTTTTTGGTGATGCTTCTAAATTTATTAATGGTTATAGATGCTTTACCCAGTGTAGGTAGGGCAGAATTTCATTTCATGTAGTCCAGTCTGATCCAGGGCACATGCATAAATATCAATCACGTGACCATTTCCTGCTGCACGATTTGCAAGAGATTCATAATGCTGGAAAGAGACAAAAGTTTGACCATTTTTTTGTATTTATGACCTCAAGCTACAACCATTTCTTTGTATTTATGACCTTAAGGTAAACAACTTACACTATAGGAACCAATAGGATTAAATTTATTTGGTAAAATATTGATCTCAAGTATAATCAGAATTGATGATTCTTTTAACCCACAATCATCTAAGTCTTTACAAATACTGTTAGCTCATTATTTTGGTTTTCCGAATTCTCAAGAGCCACCCATAAGTGCTTAGCATGCAAACAAAAAACACATAGTGAGATTGTCCTACACTTAGTGAGAATGTGCTACACAGAGTGAGAATGTCCTACACATTGTGAGAATGTCCTATACATAGTGAGAATGTCCTACACAATTTCTATTTCCAAAGTTATAGGTTACCTTCATAGCTTTCTTCATGTATTTGCAATTGTCCTTCTCAATGTCATGATGAGATCTGATGGGATGCTTGAGTTCATCATCAACAACCATACCTGGGCCCTGGGTGCATGGGCCGCCCATAAACAGCATTATGCGTGCACCGGTGTTGGGAAAAGTGCACTAGTAAAAATATATATATATTTTTTAAATATTCATTATTCTTCTAGTAACAATAAGTTCTTAAATTAATATTTTTAAATATTTAAATTCTGCCATAGAAAACATCCAACCAATGTTTAAAGTATTGTTTAGCTCCACAGAAAACTGCCAAACAATGTATTATTTAGCTGCAAAATATAAATGATTTCTTTTAACTTAATTTAATATGCAAGTTTAAAGATTATAACTAAAGTAATTTTAATAGCACTGACTTTGAAAGAAAACCATTAACAGTGACTACACAATCCTTGACATGATCGAGACAACAAAGAGTTGTGCTTAAATTAAATCTCACTCACTTCAAGTAACCCAACAGCAATGGAGAGAGCAGCTCCAACAGAACGCAAAGGTCGTTTGCCCTGAGCCACAGACCAGGGATCACGTTGAAGTTCACCGAGCAGATCTGTCAAACTCATGTCACACTTGTGTACTGGCTGGAGAAATCTGGAACATTTTTAAGGGAAATTATAAGCTCGGCAGCAATCAAAAACCGTAAAAAACTTGTATTTTCTTTAAACGTCATTCTAGAACGGATGAACAAGTGGATGATGTCTTCCATTACCTGTTTGATGGCAGCTGGGGTTGCTGCTGGTTCCCTGGAGCTCCTCCTCTCTGCTGCTGCTGGGGCTGGGCTTGAGCACCTCTTCCAATGCCCAACATTTCCTGGGAAAAAAAAAAATCACAATTTGAAATGACGGGGAAGCTCTTTCTTAAACGGGAAGTATTTTAATAATTTCAAAGACTGTCCGACATTAATGTTTTAAAAATGAATAAGACCATTAGAAGAAAACCAAATCCAGAAGCAGTAGCATAAAAATACCTGAATTTGTTTTGCTGTTAATTCTTTGGTTCCTCTAAAGACATATGATTTAGATACACCTTCACTGCCAAGTTCATGAACTTGTACCATCTTCCCATATGTGATCAGGCCAATCAAGGCATTTGGTGGTAACAGGCTAAGTGACATTTGTAGTGATTCCTGAAAGAAAAATAAATATAATTTCAAAAATGTGAAGGTGCAACACGTAATTCTACCCACTGCATTGATGTTTAAACAAAAAAAATATACTTAAAAATGATTGTTTTAAAGCAATATAAGTCTGTAAAGAGATAAGACAATCAAAGACTAGCTTACCTTGAGTCCTTGTAAATCCTCTTCTTCTGGGAAACAAGTGTCAACGACAAGAAGAAAAATTGGAGGATGGCATGTGGCTCTCTGTCAAACAAATTTAATTATTTAAACTCAATCATTTATTAAACTCCTAATTAAATAATTAATAGCAAATTCTTAAAATATTCAACCGAAGACCTTCATTTAGATTACATGCTTGTTTAACATTATAAGTATTACATTTCAAAATTGTTAAAGGCCTCCACAACATAATGAGTGTCAATTTTTAATAATTCTAGCATATCTAGGTAGCTGACAATGTAAACTCACAGTGATTGTATATTCTAGTGTTGAAAATTGTGGGATGATCTCAGCAGGCTGATGCTGTTCAGAAATGGCAGCATACTGGGGTGGGAACTGGAAGAATATTTAAGAAAAATATGATTTTGTTTCAGGGTGTATTGAGTAATATGGAAAATTATAGAAAACCAAGAAAAATGACAAATGATAGCAATAATAGACTTACAGGGTTTCTTTGATAGCAAAAGTTACACGTCCACATTTTGGCTCTGTAGTCAATTTGACTAGAAAAAAAGAATTAAAAATAAAATTGCTTTTACATTAACCTATCATGTAGTTTAAAATAAAAAGTATGAATGTTCATTGGATTCATATATAACTGCTTTTTAAATGAAAAAAGTTTTTTTATTACAGTAAATAAACAAACTAATTTGATAAATAAATCAAAGAACCATTTTAAATACAAAAAAAATTAGACCGCAAATAATCTTTAAAAAACTAATTTTAACTACAGTTAAACTATTCAAATATTAAAATGAATGATCATACTTACCAAAAAGGATTCAAAATAGCTCGGCATGTGGTACGAGTGCATAAAACTGGGTCATACTGGATTGGGGGGAGATCAATTTTCTCTTTCAAAGGTGTAAATATGGCCCCAAGGGGAACAACCATGCGAGTTGCCTCCAACCTACTAGATGGCCAGACATTCCAACTGAAGCGGATACCATCTCGTTCTTCATTCTGTTGAATGAATTCTTGGTATGTTGCCATACTGAGCCTCAACCTAGAATAAAAATAAATTTTTTGATTATGTAAATATTTTGAAGATGCTACTGTGATTAGTGTTATTTGCAATATGTTAGGACTTAAATGGGTAAAAGTGCAGTTCATATGCATATATTATTTCTTAATGCATTTTGTATTTTTACAAGTAAACTTATTTGTATTCTTTATTAAATTAACATCGGCAGTAGTAAATAACTAATACTAAATTGTACAGGGTAAATTTCGAGAGATCGTCCTGGGGTTTCCGCCATCTCGGTTGTCCCAACCAGTTAATTCTGTCACTAAACCTAAACTAAATGTATCCATATGCCTAACCTGAACCCTAAATTGATCCCTATGCCTAACCTGAACCCTAAATCTATCCCTCAACCTAACCTAAACCCTAATTCACTGCAACTATAATAAACATGCAAATGACGTCACGGGATGATCACTCGATATTAGCCTTGTACAGTGCTAACATTTCTAATGGAATATTTTATTAAGTTGAAAACCCACTATTATTTCATGTTATTTTTAACATGCCTTCAGTTTTGAAAGTTTCATTTAGAATACCAACTTGTGGGTGAACAAATCTGTCACTCAGGGTGAGGGGAAAAAAATGGAGCGATCATCCATAGGCTATGTTTATGCTATGTACCTTTGGGGACTGTTCACAGATACTTTAGAAATCAAATAAAAAGAAAAGTTAGTGCCGTACAATTTAGTGTTGTTAACTATTAATGCCTGGAGTTGATTTAATAAACAATTCACGCCATCTACATCTAAAAATACTACATTTTCATAAAGAAATAACATTAACATACACACCTGAACTGCACTTTTAGCATTAAATAATCAGACTATGTTAACAAATAAATCATAAATGATTTCACAGTCTATCCTCAGCTTATAACTATTTGAGTTAACTTGAAATTAAAGTCTATTATAACTCTAAGTACAAGACTATAACTGATCAAACTATGGACCATAGTTCATGATAGGGAATAGTCATTCTCACAATTAATAATAACAATTCAATAGTCAATAGCAGTCTAAGTCTATGTTACATGTTAACAATGACAATGTTTGAAGTTTAAGTATTATGACTTGAAACTTTTTTGCTTGATTGATGCCTGATGGTCTATATTTTGTAAAATTTTGTTGTCTTAGTGATTAATGACCTCAGAATAATCGAATTTCCAATCATTAAATTCACTGTTAATTCTCAGACTCCACACTCTACTAGATGTAGAAGTACATAATAATAATACTATTTATTACTAAAGTACTGGGTCCTCTTCTTTGATTTACTATTTAATTAACTTGGGGTTTTGAGGTGTAATACTTGTAATTTTAGAAATTAAACGAGTATTGTATTTATACAGGTTTTACCAAATTAAGACTTACTAAGCTTTACAATTAAATGACAAACTGTCTCTATCTTCTGTTGGTGGTAAAGATGTGGCAGTTATTTTCCAACACTACAGAAAACACACAAGCGGAAGTCGGGCCTGACACGTCAGAGTCAGGGGAAACCATTCCCAAATTTCACACATTCAATGTAGGGGTAACTCTTGCTTTGTTTACGGTCTCGTTGATACCGACGCCGAGGCCTTGACGAGGACGTAAACAAGTCGACGAGCCGGTTGTGTAATGGTTATTATTGATGTTCTACGAAAATGGACGAGTTGAACACTGCGTTACACAGGTTTAACCAAAACATTGTGCAGCCTTCGCGGCATTTATGCAGGGAAACCATAGCATTTTGCATGACTCAAGTAATCCTGCCTCTGTTAGAAAAAATTGGCGATTTAGACGTCCGGTTTAAATGTGCATCTCCACTACCAAACGAAGCGTACTTCCAGGGCATGAAGACGACCAGCGTGAACGAGTTTGAACTAACTGTCATTCTTACCGACCTTTTACCACTCAAAGGATTTGAGGACATCGGCTACCAGAACAGTTCGTTGTCCTGCTACGGCCACGTCATTCCACAGCCCGCACCCCATCACCTGGGTGACGTCGTGCTGGAGTCGGGCACCTCGCAAGGATTCGTGTCTGCCCATAGGGTCCGACAGATATTTGCTCAACTGGCCACTCAAGCAGCCCCGTTGCTGCACGTGATGATTGGGATTACTGTTGAAGTCGTATACCGGGGTAAAGTAATTGTAATGTAATTGTAATTTAATTTTCTCACTTCATTTTATATAGCATAGACCTACTATCTATTATGGCATTTTATATAGCGTAGAGCTACTATCTATTATGTAAATTTATATAGCATAGACCTAATATCTATTGTCATTTATAAGCATAGATCTACTATCTATTATGAAATTTTATATAGCCTAGACCTACCATCAGAATCCCTAATATAATTTTTGTAAAGTAGTTAGGCCACTCTGCACACATCTGTTCAAATCTTGATTATGTCAAAGTATGGCACGGTCAAGAATTATTGTATCAAATAATTCAATTTCAAAACTACCATAACCATGACCAACGCACCTATTGCATTTTGGACGGATGACCTATTCCTAATGACCTAAACTTGCCGAGCACTCAACTTATCCATTGCATTTTATTTTCAACTATCAACCATTGCTTCTCTCTTCAGCCATTTCCTATAAACGAATTGGTAGATATCCTCTCTTTAAATCATTGTTTCAATTTCAAGACTCATTTTTTTTTCTTTGAATAAATTGCTTAACTTTGAGCAATGCTTTCGTTAGATGAATGAGTGTTTGTGTAGTGTATAGATATTTTAATAGGCTTATTTTGAAAAGAAATATTATTCCTAGATTTTGATTCATCTTTTTTCGTTCAATTTTACCTGTGATTGAAAAATTAAATAATTACTTAATCTGCCACCTTCCTTCACTTATCACTGGACTGTTAAAAAAAACCAAAAAAACCCAAAGAAACCATAAACAAGAAAATCACTGCTTGGAATATTATATCTCTTGAAATTAGTGAAAGCTTAAATCAAATTCTAGACATAATCCATAAGAGAAATGGTTTTATAGTTACAACCTGGCAAAATAACGCCACCAATATTTATTGAGAATTGCAGACTATTCATATAGTACTTCATTGAATTCATTCAATACTGTTCACACAGTACATTATAGTACTGCAGTGCTACGATTAGGGTTATTTATAACTGTTGATGGTTTGAGAGTTCTGTAATCAGACCAACGCTATATGATGGCGTTTGAGAGTTCTGTGATCAGACCAACGCTATATGATGGTGTTTAAGAGTTATGTAATCAGACCAACGCTTTATGATGGTCTTTGAGAGTTCTGTAACCAGACCAACGCTATATGATGGTGTTTGAGAGTTCTGTGATCAGACCAACGCTTTATGATGGTGGACTTTGCACCCTAACACCCTTATACTTAATGTCTGCAACTATCGATCCTATTGTGTTGTTCCGTTGCTTTCGGCTTGCCTAGCGCCCCCCCCCTCCCTCCAACGGTCGTTGAACTGAGCACTTGGCGAATCGTGTAAGTACAAGAAACACTCAACTCTGACCTCTTGTGGCAACTTGTCTTTGGGTAAACAATGCCGTAAATATTTATGCAAGTGGATATGATTGTGTTGACAGTAGCGACACAACGATCACATCGCCCGGGGTTCTGAACCTTGGAGAGCTGGGCCCCAACAGAGTTAATTTATGTCCAGACATTAAAACAAAAAAAGTTTGAACGAAAATTTATGTAATATTTAAGATGGAAAAGTTTTGCAATTCTCGGGCTGCAGATTAATATTAATGCATAGGGTACTAGGTGCGTAAATATTGTTAGAGCCCTTGTACTAAAAAACAACGGGGCAGCTTAAACTACCCAAGGCCCAGATTCGCACAGGATATTAAGGCGAAGACAAGTATCTAGGGCAAGGATTGATAAGACGTGTGGGCACGAGGCTTTCTAAACTCAAAACACATTTAATTAAAATAATGTTTGCTCAGTTGACCTCAACTCGGAGGCACTGAACCCTTCTACGCGGGCGTGCCGACCTGTCTCCGATGATACGGTAATTGATAACTTATCACATGAGTTAAGACATGTAGGCCTACAGGTGGGGTGGGGTGGATGGGGGCTGAACAATTGGTGAACAGTGAAGCACAGGTGGGGTGGGGAGGATGGGGGCTGAACAATTGGTGAACAGTGAAGCACAGGTTGTGTTAATTGGGACCGCTGAAAGCTTCTTTACGCATAACGGTGGAGGAAACCCCCCAGTGGCAACCGTGTGAAGGTGGATTCTCACAAACCTTAGTTAGTAGCCTACTCCATATTTTGTGGATCCACATCTGACAATTGAAATTATTCTCTTTACTTAATTATTGTGTGTGTGTGTGTGTTTGTTTGTTTCAAAATCCTTTATATGAACTTCGACTCTGTTCGCGACTTTCAAAACTTTCAGACGGCTTATTGACCCACTTCCCGTCAACCTATCAAATCTTCAGCCCCAACCTCCAAAAATCAGTTTCCCCTATTTTTCAAGGGGAAGATGAGGGAATTATGATGACACTGATTTCATGAGATAAAATTCCCGAGAACTGCGCTCAATTAGATTCTTCTCTTTTTTTTTAAAAATCGCAGTGCATTTGGTGCGTACTATTTTCTTTTGTTTGTCTGTAACAGTTGGTGTAATAATTCGGCTGTGTGAAAGCGGGCGGGTCATTGGAATATTACTGTAGTTCATGGGCGTGACAAGATGTGCGGTGCGAGCCTTGGGGGAGGGGGGGGGAGCAGTAATTGAGATTCTTATAGAGTGCGTTACTTGAATGCATGTTTCTGTCAAATGGTCAGCACCACCCCTCACCCCGCCCCCCGCCCCCCCCCCCCCTGGAGCAGTAATTGAGATTCTTATAGAGTGCGTTACTTGAATGCATGTTTCTGTCAAATGGTCAGCACCACCCCTCACCCCGCCCCGCGCCCCCCCCCCTTTTTGCTCATATCACATTTTATAAATTATATCTAGGGAAACACTTGTGTTTGTAGAGGTTGTTTAGTTTGAACTCATCAACATATAAGATCAATTAAGAATTGAACATAAATCAACATTGTTAGGTTAATGTATTTAGATGATTGATTGATTGATTGACTGATTGATTGATTGATTGATTGATTGATTGATTGATTGATTGATTGATATGATATTTATATCGCGCTGGTATCCATGCCACTTAAGCCTGCTCACTGCGCTCTGGTCGTCCCAAATCTTTTGAAACAAAAAAGTTTTTAATTTTTTTTTCATAAAATGATATTTTATCATGTACAATTCCCGTTAAAGGTTGAGGCAAACTGTTCCATAATTTTGGCGCTATCGCTTCAAAAGAGCGCACTCCGTACGACTTTTGTCTGTGTTCATCCACACTAGGAACACTCGGTAAGTACTGTGATGAAGACGCAGGCTTTTCAATGGTACATGTTTATAAATCAGTTCCTTGAGATATTCCGGTGATGACCAATGTAGACTAATTGTTTGGTCAATGTATTTAGATGACCAATTTAGACTAATTGTTAGGTCAATGTATTAGATGACTAATGTAGACTAATTGTTTGGTCAATGTATTTAGATGACTAATGTAGACTAATTGTTGGGTCAGTGTATTGAGATGACTAATGTAGACTAATTGTTAGGTCAATGTATTAGATGACCAATTTAGACTAATTTCCCCTTTGTAAAACAACAACACAACAACCAACTTTGCCACTTGTTACTGAAACTTACAAATTTATTCGGGTCGGGGTGGGCAGCCTAACGGTGGACGCTCTACAACAGTCCCTATGGTAGGGTGACCAAACGTCCCCGTAAAAACGGGATTGTCCCCTTTTTATTCACGATTGTACCCTATGTCCCGAAAAAGTCTCTCGGGACGCCTAAATGTCCCGTTTCTAAAACCAAACTCATTTTCAGATCACTAAAACTGCCTAATTTATAATGTAACTTCCAGTAATATTTCGGCTAGCTGTGTAGCCAGTGCCAGTAGTGTACCACTCTGCAAAATTATTGTTTTCGTTTATGATATTCCTCAAAATTAAATGACAAAAGTGAATGTACATTTAAAAAGATGTATAGGTTTCCAAATAGTTAAGATGAGCATATGTCAATAAACAGTTTCCGGCGGAGGCCCCCCGGACCCGTCTGCAACTGGAGGGATCCCCCCCCCCACCCCAACCCTCCTTGGGTGTGTCCCGCTATTTCCAGTTCATGATTTGTTCACCCTACTCAATGAGCTATATTGGCCCCTAATTAAACATATGGTACCGCTAGCACAACACAGCCGAACTAAAGGAAGGGATGGGAAAACCCGAACATCAAAAGGGGGCATCAGAGGACCGTGGGGGGGGGGGGGGCGGGCTAGGCAGCTTGCAATCTTTAAGACTAAGCCACGGGAAAGGTTGAGCCAGTGTTGATAATGTGACCCCTACGTTTTAATTGTGTCGCGTTGAGCTCTTGGTTGGGCTCCGCCACTCAAATTGCTGGCTCTACAAACCGTACGCCGTTGAAAACACAACCAATGCAGTATAGATTTAACGCTGAATAAGTGCATGAATGCTATCAGTGAGGATTACACGTGTCGGTGTGTCTGACAAGTTGGCGCTACACACTGCTATTGTGTGCTTTCTTTTATCTAAGAGTATCCTCACTTGTGCACACACCCTCGTGTGTATAATGTATTTGAACTTTTGAAGTGGTCGCTAGTTAAAAAACAACATACGTGGACACGAATGACTGTAAAAATATGTCGTTGGTGTGGTGTGTGGGGTATAGTATGCAGGATATGACGTGTGGTGTGTGGGGTATAGTATGCAGGATATGACGTGTGGTGTGTGTGGTATAGTATGCAGGATATGACGTGTGGTGTGTGTGGTATAGTATGCAGGATATGACGTGTGGTGTGTGGGGTATAGTATGCAGGATATGACGTGTGGTGTGTGGGGTATAGTATGCAGGATATGACGTGTGGTGTGTGGGGTATAGTATGCAGGATATGACGTGTGGTGTGTGGGGTATAGTATGCAGGGTATGACGTGTGGTGTGTGGGGTATAGTATGCAGGATATGACGTGTGGTGTGCGGGGTATAGTATGCAGGATATGACGTGTGGTGTGTGGGGTATAGTATGCAGGATATGACGTGTGGTGTGTGGGTTATAGTATGCAGGATATGACGTGTGGATTGTGGGGTATAGTATGCAGGATATGACGTGTGGTGTGTGGGTTATAGTATGCAGGATATGACGTGTGGTGTGTGGGGTATAGTATGCAGGATATGACGTGTGGTGTGTGGGGTATAGTATGCAGGATATGACGTGTGGTGTGTGGGGTATAGTATTCAGGATATGACGTGTGGTGTGTGGGGTATAGTATGCAGGATATGACGTGTGGTGTGTGGGTTGGGATCAGGTAGTGAGCGATAATTTCTCCTCATCAGAAGATCGATTATAAACTGGGGTCTACCTAGGTAATAATCTTATAACTAATAGGGTGATAGCAGTAAAAATTGACCCTCGTTATTAAAGATACGGGGGTCATTAAATTGGTAGACCATTAAAAGTTGAGAACCGTTGTGACGAGGCATCGTTGCAATACGCTGATTATAATTTAAAAATGAGTATTGGGGCTTACACTGTTGAATGATTACATCATTGTGAGGGATTCCACTCATAAACTCATAGATAAGTACATGACATATAAACTCATAGATAAGTACATGACAGATAAACTCATAGATAAGTACATGACAGATAAACTCAGTGATAAGTACATGACAGATACACTCAGTGATAAGTACATGACAGATAAACTCAGTGACAAGTACATGACAGATAAACTCAGTGACAAGTACATGACAGATCCACCTCCTCGCAGTGGAACCAAATATTAAGCAAACCAATCAATGAACCGGAAACTTGTTTTCACTTTATGGATCAATGAAGGTCAAGGCCCATGACAAAAACCACACATCCGGTAAAGCGTGACTAGTGCCCCCCCCCAAACCCCCACCAACCCCTATTCATTGTTTTGGGTGTTGGCCTACGTGCAGTGTTCTTGTTTACATTTTTAATGCTCCATGCACACAAGTGACCTTGACCTCGGCTAATGCTCCATGCACACAAGTGACCTTGACCTCGGCTAATGCTCCATGCACACAAGTGACCTTGACCTCGGCTAATGCTCCATGTACACAAGTGACCTTGACCTCGGCTAATGCTCCATGCACACAAGTGACCTTGACCTCGGCATACAATTATTGTCATAAATAAATAAATAAAACAAAAATCAAATTTATTATTTTGTTTTTTAAATATCAAAGAAACTAAAAACACAGACAATTATTAATGTCAGGGTTTTCATGGAATAAATATGACTTTTCTATTACGTCAGCATTCCTTCTCTACCTCCCACGTGACGCAGCGACTGTCCTTTTGGCTTAGTGTGTATCGGCTTAGAAGTCCCGGGATTAGCCAGCCCAAGTGTGACCAACCTGTTCACATGCCGGGAGGAAGTACACCCACGGCCAAGCGTTGAACGAGTTTGTCTTCACGGCTTACTGCTCCTAGGCTCAAACGTCAGCCAGAAACAAACAGTGCTGAAAACATTGTGGATTGTTTCTTCAACCTGGTTGTGCCCCAGCTCGAGAATTAACTTTTGAATGACATAATTGCACTCTTTTCCAGAGCAACACATTGCCAGTCATGGGCGTCCGCAGAAAACTTTCTAGGGGGGGGGGGCGGCAAAAAATCGATTAACTTTCCAGGGGGGGGGGCAAAAAAATTTTAGTAATGTTTTAATGTAGTTTTAATTTACTGTAGGGTATGTGTATGGTGAACGAACGGACAGGACATCAGCTTAGTTACTTTCTCTTTATTTTCTGTTTACTTTAAAACATTTTTTGTCTATTTTTGTCTAATTTTTTTTTATCCAATCAATCCAAGTGCCTCCCCCCCCCCTGCGGGCGCCCATGTTGCCATTTAAGTTGCATATTATTATAGAACAGGGGTCAGAAATCCATTGACACGCGTGCCAGAACGCCATTGACACGCGTGCCAGACATGGCACGAAAAGCGATTTCGAATGGCACGCGGAGGACTAAAAAATAATAATAAATAAAGTCTTTTATGTTGTAAATTATAAGTTGTTGTCACCATGAATGAATTAGAAACTAAGTTAGACATAATCTAGTTTGGCAATATTTGAGCAGACGTTTACCGACTTTTGCTATAGAGGGTAACATTTGACTCAAATCTAAAAATGGAACAAGTCATATTCATGAAGATATCCTGTTGTTGCATGCGGCGTATGTTAACAACGTTTCTGTTATTTCATGCTTTGTAATGTGAGCAATGATGCGTGAATTTCAACTGCGTGTTAAATAAACAAAGATAACCCGGAAGTAGTCGTGTCCACTTTCCATAAAACCGGATGTTGAATCCATGGTAACCGTGGACGCCATTGGTAATGACGTGAAGTCATTCACCCCATTTGAAATTTTACATTTACAAAAATCTTTAGGCTAGGCAACCGACAATTTATTCCAGTGGCCCTCTTTTAGAGAAACACATTATGTTTTAGAATTGTAAATTTTTCAAAAGGAAGGGTTTTCGAAAACCTGCCCCTCCCCCCCCCCCACCCGGGCCCCCCCCACCCGCCGCTGAGATAGGGGTTTAGAGTTTTTCAAACGTCTTTATTTAGAGAAACTCATTATGTTTTAGAATTGTAATTTTTTCAAAAGGAAGGGTTTTCGAAAACCTGCCCCTCCCCCCCCCCCCAACCGGGTTCCCCGCATCCGCCGATGAGATAGGGGTTTAGAGTTTTTCAAACGTCTTTATTGGTTAAATTACTCAATGCATTTTAACTGTTATCTATCCAGCACCAAATGGAACATGCTGCACTCTGTCACGCGTCCTTCTTTATGCTAATCTGTTCAACGCTCAGCATCCAATATGATCTGTTCTGGGAAAGACAATGCCAAGCATCAAATATGTTCTGTTCTGGTAAAGACAATGCCAAGCATCAAATATGTTCTGTTCTGGTAAAGACAATGCCAAGCATCAAATATGTTCTGTTCTGGTGAAGAGAACGCTCAGCACCCCATATGTTCTGTTCAAGTGAAGAAAATGCCAAGCATCACATATGATCTGTTCTGATGAAGACAACGCTCAGCACCCAATATGTTCTGTTCTAGTGAAGACAATGCCACGCATCAAATATGATCTGTTCTGGTGAAGACAACGCTCAGACCCAATATGTTCTGTTTTGGTGAAGACAATGCAAAGCATCAAATATGATCTGTTCTGGTGAAGACAACGCCAAACATCAAATATGATCTGTTCTGGTGAAGACAATGCCAAGCATGAAATATTATCTATTCTGGTGAAGACAACGCCCAACACGCAATTTCTTCCATCTCGTCTCGTTACATGATAGGGTTAAGTTCATATCAGGTTACTCATTACGGTGGGAGCAGGTAACATTACCGGACATCATACGACTTCAATTCTTGTGGTTTCCAACGAGTTTATCTTAGATTATGAACTCCGAATTCGTGCAGGAAGTCTAGAAACTCTCAGTAGTCATGGAAACAGCGGTCCTCAAAATTTTGACTGGACGTCATCCTCCCAAAATTAGTGTGACTCCTAAAACCAAGCATAGAAACTTGTGTTCGAGTTCCCACTATATCGGGATCGCAGTCCCACCAAACTGTGTATATGTGTGTGGGTGTGTGTGGGAGTGGATATGTGTGGGATGTTGTGTGTGAGGTTTATGTGTGGGGTTTGTGTGTGAGGTTTGTATGTGGGGTGTGGGGGATGTGTGAGGGTTTGTGTGTGGGGTTTGTATGTGGGGTTTGTGTGTGGGGTGTGAGGTTTGCGTGTGGTTGAGGCGGGAAACATCAGTGGTCACAGAGATGTGGAGAAATGTGTGTATCGGCATGTGTGTATTTGTGTGTTTTGGTGTGTGTTTGTATTTGTGTGCATTGGTGTGTGTATTTGTGTGCATTGGTGTTTGGTAGGTGTGTAGAGATGCGTGTGTGTGGTTGTGTGTAGTGATGTGGCTGTATGGTGGGTGTGTAGGGATGTGGGTGTGTGGTAGGTGCGTAGGGATATGGTTGTGGGTGTGTGGTGGGTGTGTAGGGATGTGGGTGTGTGGTAGGTGTGTAGAGATGCGTGTGTGTGGTTGTGTGTAGTGATGTGGCTGTGTGGTGGGTGTGTAGGGATGTGGGTGTGTGGTAGGTGTGTAGGGATATGGTTGTGGGTGTGTGGTGGGTGGGTGGGTGTGTAGGCATGTGGGTGTGTGGGTGTGTGGGTGTGCCATGGTACGCTCACAGCGTTTGTGGCTTTCATGCTACCGATGATTTTACATCGTATACGGAATTTTGTCAGAGAGAAATTTCGTCGACGGAAAATTGATCGACGTAAGTTTGATCGAACGGAATTTTGATCAATTTTTTTTTTCTTCAGTTCACAAGATCAAATTTTGCGTCAAGTTTCCTTTTGAACGCATCATTTTGCTTAACCAGATAGTAATCATGGTTCCATCATATATCCACCATCAGGTCATATTTAAACCATTTAAATAAAAAAAAAATTCAATATCCTAATGCAATTCAGAAACATAGAATAAAACATTATATTCTAGCATTGCTTGGCCTTGGAGATGGAACTGTGGAATAACAAGACTCCCCCCCCCCCCCACACACACAAACAAACCATAATTTTGCGTCAAGTTTCCTTTTGAACGCATCATTTTGCTTAACCAGATAGTAATCATGGTTACATCATATAACCACCATCAGGTCATATTTAAACCATTTAAAAAAAAAAAAAATTCAATATCCTAATGCAATTCAGAAACATAGAATAAAACATTATATTCTAGCATTGCTTGGCCTTGGAGATGGAACTGTGGAATAACAAGACTCCCCCCCCCCACACACACACAAACAAACCACACACACATACACACACACACACACATCATGACCTTTGTTTACGCGACGCTGAGCTCGTAATAGGAGAGCGAATCTGAGGAACGCGCGCTGCGAGCCTAAAAATAGATCTTGTTTTGGTGGATCAATGGAAGAAGGTCGGGCCCGCCGATCTCTGCTTACTTTACCAATGTCTGTATTCTTCTTGCTCTATCTCGCGTTTACTTTGCACGGTAGAGTTGTTTTTGTTGCTAATTATAGAAATGCCGTAGTTGAAAGTTGTGTGTTTAGTACAAACGTTGTCAGTGCAGTGCCATGTGTGTGTGTGGGTGTGTGTGCGTGCGTGTGTGCTCTCGCGCGGGTGTGTGTGTTTTCTACAACCTCAAGGACGCCGGTGGAGTCGCTGACCTGAGCTGGGACAGCAGAGAGTGCTCTAAAGCGGTCCCCACGGGTCTCGTGTTTTTGTAAAAGTAGAAATGTTTGTGGTGAGACTTTTGTTGGTCACTTGCTATGCAATAGGTCCCTCTATAACAGTGCTTCTCAACCATCATAATGCCGCGACCCTTTAATACAGTTCCCCATGTTGTAGTGACCCCCCCCCCCCAACCATAGAAAAATTGTTGCTATTTCATAAATATGTGTTTTCAGATGGTCTTAAGGCGACCCCCGACCCTCAGGTTCAGAACCGCTGCTCTAAAAACATATACATAGAATTAGACGAAAAGAGTTCAACATCGCTTACTTTTACTACAGGAACACGGTCTGTATCACTATGTACTGCTGCATAAACATGACATCATGATCTAAAAATAGCACTGCTAAGATGAGCTCTTGTAAACAGCCGCACGGAGCCACGAGAAGTGTGTAGATAGATCACCACTACACCGTGACCCCTATACACCATGACCCCACTACACCGTGACCCCACTACACCGTGACCCCAATACGCCGTGACCCCACTACACCGTGACCCCACTTCACCGTGACCCCACTACACCGTGACCCCACAATGTGTGAGTGCACAAGGGCCAGTCACCAAACGTAGATAGATCACCACTACACCGTGACCCCCAAACTGATTGCACAAGGGCTAGTCACCAAACACAGGATCGAGGGGCTCACACAATTCTACTAACCTACAGACACCAACCTACAGACACCAACCTACAGACACCAACCTACAGACACCATCCTAAAGACACCAACCTACAGACACCAACCTACAGACACCAACCTTAAGGCCATCTTTTTCTATTTTTATCCCCAAACCCAACATTACTATTCCATCACACACATATTTTCACTGTGGCCTGTCATACACATCAGCGGTGCACCAAATGCAACAGTTAAGGCACCACATGTATACCTGGATAGTTTTGCATCCACACACACAATTATACTTGGATACATTTGTATCTACACACATACATACCTCGATAGATTTGTATCCACACACATTTATACCTGGATAGATTTATATCCACACACAACTATACTTGGGTATATTTTTTATGTATCTACACACAATTATACTTTGGGTAGCTTTGTATCTACACACAATTTTACTTTGGATAGATTTTTATCCAAACGATTATACTTTGGGTAGATTTGTATCCACACCCAATTATACTTTAAGTAGAATTGTATCCACACACAATTATACTTTAGGTAGAATTGTATCCACACACAATTACACTTTGGGTAGATTTGTATCCACACACAATTATACTTTGGGTAGATTTGTATCCACACACCATTATACTTGGGTAGATTTGTATCCACACACAGTTTTACTTTGGGTAGATTTGTATCCACAATCAATTATACTTTGGGTAGATTTGTATCCACACACAATTATACTTTAGTTAGAATTGTATCCACACACAATTAAACTTTGGGTAGAATTGTATCCACACAAAATTAAACTTTGGGTAGATTTGTATCCACACACAATTATACTCAGGGCAGATTTGTATCCACACACAATTATACTTTGGGTAGATTTGTATCCACACACAATTATACTTTTGGTATATTTTCACAATAGACGTTGGTCACGGATCGTTAGCAGTCGCTAAAAAAATCAGCAAATATCTTTCTCCGTCTGGGAAAGCTGCCGCCGTATTTATAAAGAAAAATTTGGAACCCCCCATAAAATAAATTCTAGAAATTGCATCATCTGATAGCATTCTTTAGAAAAAAATTATAACATATAAATGTAAAAAAAAACCTTTTACCAATCAATAGAGGGGTGGGTAACAATGATTAGAGCTACACATTTAATTGGTGACGTCACCGTGAATATAAAAAAAGAGACGGTGAGGGGAGGTTTATGTTTAATGTCATGGCTTTGGACTTGAGAATAGGCCAAACTACAGGCGATATCATTGCCATTAGGTCACAATATCGTGTGTGTGGTGAGAATAGGTCAAACTACAGGCGATATCATTGCCATTAGGTCACAATATCGTGTGTGTGGTGAGAATAGGCCAAACTACAGGCGATATCATTGCCATTAGGTCACAATATCGTGTGTGTGGTGAGAATAGGTCAAACTACAGGCGATATCATTGCCATTAGGTCACAATATCGTGTGTGTGGTGAGAATAGGCCAAACTACAGGCGATATCATTGCCATTAGGTCACAATATCGCGTGTGTGGTGAGAATAGGTCAAACTACAGGCGATATCATTGTAATTAGTTCACAATATCGTGTGTGTGGTGAGAATAGTTCAAACTACAGGCTATATCATTGCCATTAGGTCACAATATTGTGTGTGTGGTGAGAATAGGTCAAACTACAGGCGATATCATTGTCATTAGTTCACAATATCGTGTGTGTGGTGAGAATAGGCCAAACTACAGGCGATATCATTGCCATTAGGTCACAATATCGTGTGTGTGGTGAGAATAGGTTAAACTACAGGCGATATCATTGCCATTAGGTCACAATATCGTGTGTGTGGTGAGAATAGGTTAAACTACAGGCGATATCATTGCCATTAGGTCACAATATCGTGTGTGTGGTGAGAATAGGTCAAACTACAGGCGATATCATTGCCATTAGGTCACAATATCGCGTGTGTGGTGAGAATAGGCCAAACTACAGGCGATATCATTGCCATTAGGTCACAATATCGCGTGTGTGGTGAGAATAGGTCAAACTACAGGCGATATCATTGTAATTAGTTCACAATATCGTGTGTGTGGTGAGAATAGGTCAAACTACAGGCTATATCATTGCCATTAGGTCACAATATTGTGTGTGTGGTGAGAATAGGTCAAACTACAGGCGATATCATTGTCATTAGTTCACAATATCGTGTGTGTGGTGAGAATAGGTCAAACTACAGGCGATATCATTGCCATTAGGTCACAATATCGTACCCGGCTGTGATGGTAGGTTGTAAGTTTCCGGCTGTGTCGGTAGGATGAAAGTACCCGGCTGTGATGGTAGGTTGTAAGTTCCCGACTGTGTCGCTAGGATGAAAATACCCGGCTGTTTTGGTATGATGAAAGTACCCGACTGTGATGCTAGGATGAAAGTACCCGGCTGTGATGGTAGGATGAAAGTACCCGGCTGTGATGGTAGGATGAAAGTACCCGGCTGTGTTGGTAGGATGAAAGTACCCGGCTGTGATAGTAGGATGAAAGTAACCAGCTGTATCGATTGGTTGATTTAATTTATTGGAAATGATTAACGATAAGTCAGATCACCCGTCATATATTTATCTCATCCGTCATATGTTTATCTCATCCGTCATATTTTGTTATCTCATCCGTCATAAGTTTATCTCAGTCCAATGTCAGCCGTCATATGTTCAGCTAAAAGATGACAATGACAAGGGGAGGTAACAAAAGTGCTAAGATGTCAACGGTTTACGGACCCGTCACTCTTTACGGACTTCCGGTTGGAGGACGACATTAGATTTACCTTAACGTGACCTCCAGATTTAACCAGCTATGCACTGCGGCTGCTCTATTGGATCGTGAAAAACAGCTGGGGAAATCCCCAGTCTCCCACTGTCATAGTAAATGTGTTGTCAGACAAGAGACTCCTCACTCATACCCATACACATCACTTCATACACTTGACTGGATGCATAACATTTAAAACACAATCCTTCGATTCTCACCCCTCGATACTCATAGCACGATATTTATACCTCGATACTCATAGCACGATATTTATACCTCGATTCTCACCCCTCGATACCCACTATTCGATACTTATCACTCGATACTCACACCTCGATACCCACCACTCGATTCCCATACCTCGATACTCATAACTCGATACACATTAAGCGATACACAGTAGGTTAATACTTATCTCTCCATATTTAAACCTTGATAGAAGAATAGGCCTACACAGTGAACAAACAAATAGGTCAGCCATGGAAGAATACACAGTGATCTACCAAATAGATACGACATTGAAGAATACACAGTGACCTACCAAATAGATCAGCCATATAAGAATACACAGTGACCTACCAAATAGATCAGCCAAAGATGAATACAAAGTGAACCAACAAATAGGTCAGTCATAGAAGAATAAACACAGTGACCTAACAAATAGATCAGCCCTAGAAGAATACACACAGTGACCTACCAAATAGATCAGCCATAGAAGAATACACACAGTGACCTACCAAATAGATCAGCCATAGAAGAATACACCGTGAATTAACAAATAGATCAGCCATAGAAGAATACACACAGTGACCTAACAAATAAGTCAGCCATACAAGAATACACACAGTGACCTAACAAATAAGTCAGCCATAGAAGCATACAAATATTGACCTAATGCAGCACATAATTTTTTTTCAAGATAGGTTGTGGATGTCCGCAGTATCCTTCCCCCCCCCCCCAGCTAGGTTGTGGATGTCCGCAGTATCCTTCCCCCCAGCTAGTTTGTGGATGTCCGCAGTATCCTTCCACCCCCAGCTAGTTTGTGGTTGTCCGCAGTATCCTTCCACCCCCAGCTAGTTTGTGGATGTCCGCAGTATCCTTCCACCCCC
>CAXITT010000048.1:763327-773846 GCA_964033795.1 Lymnaea stagnalis | reverse complement strand
CAGCTAGGTTGTGGACGTCCGCTGTATCCTTCCACCCCCCCCCCCCCCCCACACACCAAATCCCCTTTCCTGCCAGGTCTCTGAGGACATTCTGTACGGACGAGCTCCCAGCTGTTATTGTTGTGCTCCATGAGACAACAATCATTTCCAAGGCAAATCAGTTCAACCTGACCTAGTGGAATTTGGACAGACAAAACATTGAGGGCAGATTTTTAACAACAGACAAACTATAGATGGGCTATAGCTTTTTAAAGCTATAGTTCCAAATTAGCACCTTGTTTACAAGCTATAGATCCATATTAGCACCTTGTTTACAAGATATAGTTCCATATTAGCACAATGTTTACAAGCTATTGTAGCACTTATTCGCACTTACTTCCAAGCTGGAATCATTTCATCAAACATAATGTAGACCAGTGGTCTGCAAGCTCATTAGTTAAAAGAGCCAAAAATTTAAGAGCCAAATTTCTTTTCAAGAACCTGTCAAGAACCATGTTTTTCTGGGTCAAAACCGATTTGTGTCCGACTGGCCGAGCCGCACCCAGTTCGCTAATGAGCCCCATGCGTCTCGCGAGCCGCGGTTTGCCGACCACTGACGTAGGTTATACATTTTGACCGTAGCATCCTACCAGTTCGCACCATCTGGTACTTATAATGTTTAAAGATTAGCTACCCGCTACAGGTTTTTGAATTATCTGAATATACTTTAATTTTAATGTAAGGTTCCAGAACATGTTCCTTTAAATCACGGGCCTTTATAGAACCCGTTCCTCGAAACCCACTGGAATGCCCCTACTGTTTATTGGTCATAAAGACCCCAAGTTGGTCATACAGACCCCATGTTGGTCATACAGACCCCAAGGTGGTCATTAAGACCACCTTCAACATATTCCAATATCTGGGCTGAAGTTTTGGGCCAAAAGAACCGTTTCATCATCCACCCACGCGACTCCCTGGCGGCCACACGGGGGGGGGGGGGGGCGGGAAGGTCATGGATTAAGCTCTTCATCTGGCACCAGGGACCCGACCAAACAGCTCAGCATTATGGGATATTATCCATGGGTATATATGGGTATTAGCCGTGGATAAGGTGGGATATTAGCCGTGGATAAGGTGGGGTATCAGCCGCGGATTAGATGGGATATTAGCCGTGGATTAGATGGGATATTAGCCGTGGATTAGATGGGATATTAGCCGTGGATTAGATGGGATATTAGCCGTGGATTAGATGGGATATTAGCCGTGGATTAGATGGGGTATTAGCCGTGGATTAGATGGGGTATTAGCCGTGGATTAGATGGGGTATTAGCCGTGTATCTTGAATGAATCAAACACCCCTCTCATGGGTGATACACGACTTCTCCGCTGCAGTGCGGAGACGGGAAGGTGACCAAGACAGGAAGGTGACCAAGACATGAATGTGACCAAAACAGGAAGGTGACCAAGACGGGAAGGTGACCAAGACAGGAATGTGACCAAGACAGGAAGATGACCAAGACAGGAAGGTGACCAAGACGCGAAGGTGACCAAGACAGGAAGATGACCAAGACAGGAAGGTGACCAAGACGGGAAGGTGACCAAGACAGGAATGTGACCAAGAAAGGAAGGTGACCAAGACAGGAATGTGACCAAGACAGGAAGGTGACCAAGACAGGAATGTGACCAAGACGGGAAGGTGACCAAGACAGGAATGTGACCAAGACAGGAAGGTGACCAAGACAGGAATGTGACCAAGACAGGAAGGTGACCAAGACAGGAAGATGACCAAGACAGGAAGGTGACCAAGACGGGAAGGTGACCAAGACGGGAAGGTGACCAAGAAAGGAAGGTGACCGAGATAGAAATGTGACCAAGACAGGAAGGCGACCAAGACAGGAATGTGACCAAGACAGTAATGTGACCAAGACAGGAAGGCCACCAAGACGGGAAGGTGACCAAGAAAGGAAGGTGACCAAGACAGGAATGTGACCAAGACAGGAAGGTGACCAAGACAGTAACGTGACCAAGACAGGAAGGTTACCAAGACAGGAAGGTGACCAAGACAGTAATTTGACCAAGACAGGAAGGTGACCAAGACAGTAATGTGACCAAGACAGTAATGTGACCAAGACAGGAAGGTGACCAAGACAGGAAGGTGACCAAGACAGGAAGGTGACCAAGACAGGAATGTGACCAAGACAGGAAGGTGAGCAAGACAGGAAGGTGACCAAGACAGGAATGTGATCACGAAAGGAAGGAGACCAAGACAGGAATGTGACCAAGACAGGAAGGTGACCAAGATAGGAAAGTGACAAGATAGGAAGGTGACCAAGACGATGCATTCAAGGACCATTTCTTTTTATACGCCCACTAAATATTGACTTGAATGCGTCTAAGCCTTGACTAGGAATCTAAGATAGTAGTTATCTGTGTAGCAAGTAGGAAATCCTTTAGCTGAGGCGTAGCTAAGGGGGCAGATGTCCCCGGGCTTTAGACTAACGGGGGGCGTCAAAGTTGGCGTTGTTTTTATTTAATGGATCAAAATATTGGGCTTCAGGGCTAAGGGGGTCGCGCAAAAATGAATCCTGTCTTCTGGCATCAAACAACCCAGCCATCAAACACTCCTACCACGACTCTTCCAGTGGCGTGGAAAAGGGGTGGGGGTGGGCGGGGTGGTCCGCCCAGGTGTCACTTTTAAATAGATGGAGAGGCGACAACTGCAGAATTTGTCTAGTGAAAAGGAGTGCGGCACAAAAATCTTGGCCCGCCCTGGGCTAGCTCCAACACGAGGCGGTATATCAATCGGCACTACAATGTCATTTTTATAGGAAAGTAGGGAAGAAATTCACTTGTGTTGTGTCACATTCATCGCCGTGAGGGAAGGCGTGCGCAGAAATTGAGGTTGCCGAAGTCTTTCGAGCAAAAGTGGGAGCAGGGGTTCCATTAGAAATTTTTTGATCAATTCAAAATAAAGGCGTAAGATGTATTCTGGCGCATACTTGAATTCGGTGTTTCTTTCAGGCAATTTTAGGGCGCATTTCAGACTTTCGATGTATTCTGGCGCATACTTGAATTCGGTGTTTCTTTCAGGCAATTTTAGGGCGCATTTCAGACTTTCGATGTATTCTGGCGCATACTTGAATTCGGTGTTTCTTTCAGGCAATTTTAGGGCGCATTTCAGACTTTCGGGTGGGAAGCCCCACCAATAATCCTAATAACCATCAAGAACATCTCTAACTCCGGGCCAGCCCAATATGAACTAAATTCATTCATGTTGTGGCCCTATTCAGCGTATGCATTTTGCCTTGTCTTATTCTCCCCTCTTAAATATTTTGTAGTTCCTAGAAAATAGATGAATTCTACACAAATTTAAAAAAAAAAATCATAACACAAAAAAAAAAGTTAACATTTAAAAAAATTATAAAGCACTGCTGACATCATTTTACACGTTGAACGCAAATCAATAAAACGAATCAACTCACGTATAAAAATATTAATAACATGTATTTCCAAGTTTTACAAGAGACAAAAGAACAAAAATATTGTTTTGTGGAAAGATGTTAACATTTGTGACTTCTATAAATCATAAATATATAAACGGCACAATTGTCTTAAGAAGACATGAGTTGTTGACAAAAGACATAATATATTTATTAATGTGGGATTTTATCTGAGGGAAATCTTATAAAACTTATTAATAAATATCCCCCTATTCAGTTGATGGAAATAATTATTTGAAATGTCAGACTACTATAACTTTCTTCAGACAAATTACGCATTGCCTCTTCGATATACTCTAACACAGTCCTACACAACTCAAAATGTAAGGCGGGCCGATTTACTGGAGGAAAAACGTGTGCGGGCCGAAAGATAATAGGACAAGGGCGAAAGATAATAGGATGAGGGCGAAAGATCATAGGACAAGGGCGAAAGATAAATTGATAAGTGCGAAAGATAATAGGACAAGGGCGAAAGATAATAGGATGAGGGCGAAAGATCATAGGACAAGGGCGAACGATAAATTGATAAGGGCGAAAGATAATAGGACAAGGGCGAAAGATAATAGGATGAGGGCGAAAGATCATAGGACAAGGGCGAAAGATAAATTGATAAGGGCGAAAGATAATAGGACAAGGGCGAAAGATAATATGATGAGGGCGAAAGATCATAGGACAAGGGCGAAAGATAAATTGATAAGGGCGAAAGATAATAGGACAAGGGTGAAAGATAACAGGACAAGGGCGGAAGATAATAGGACAAGGGTGAGAGATAATAGCACATGGGCGAAAGATAATAGGACAAGGCCGAAAGCTATTAAGAAAATAAAAATCATAAAGAATATTTCGCTACTTCGCGGGCCTCAAAGTTGGCGCGGGCCGTATGTTGTCCAGTCCTGCTGCTCACATTAAACAAACAACACCAACAAATAAACCCAACGCCAAACAAAGGTATTTAAATTGAAGATTGAGAAAGAAGAATGGTGGGGGGGGGGCAGGGGGAGGGAAGGGGTGGGGTGTCAGCTTTCTGTTGGATTCTGAACTAGAAAAATTACATTTTAAAAACAAAGGCATGCAAATAGGTTTGGGGGGGGGGGCAGATAGGCTGGGGGGAAGGGCAGATTGTTTATTGGTCAGATATTAAACGTATCAAGGCAGGGGGGAATTCAATAAATGTAGGCTAAGTATTCCAGAAACAAAAGAAGCAGATGTAAAGAAAACCCAAAACTCGTGTGACTCAGTCGGCGTCACCATGGGTGAAATGTGCACGGGTTGTCTCAGTCGGCGTCACCATGGGTGAAATGTGCACGGGTTGTCTCAGTCGGCGTCACCATGGGTGAAATGTGCACGGGTTGTCTCAGTCGGCGTCACCATGGGTGAAATGTGCACGGTTTGTAGGAGGCCACGGAGTCGAGGTCCGGTACATTGAATATTATGTGAATAATTATATTGTTGGATTGACAAATAATTTGAAAACAGATTGCATGTTTGATACATAACAAGAACTACATTAAAATTAATAGACCTTTAATTTTATGTCGTTTAATACTATGTTGTTAATGTCCTTAAACTTGCAACAAATAAATCAATAAAAATATATATTTATGCTAATAACAAGAAAGACAACTTGACTTATCATCAGGAGTGGCCATTTTTCGGAGAAGTACGATATTTATAATGGAATAGTGTAAGCCTGTAACTTAAGCCTGCAACTTAATCCTGTAAGTTAAGCCTGTAACTTAAGCCTGCAACTTAAGCCTGTAGCTTAAGCCTGTAACTTAAGCCTGTAACTTAAGCCTGTAACTTAAGCCAGTAACTTAAGCCTGTAACTTAAGCCTGTAACTTAAGCATGTAACTTAAGCCTGTAACTTAAGCCTCTAACAAGTTTAAACGGATTATCTAATATATTTAAAAAAGTAGCCATATTTCCTAGGCTCCACCAAATGTAAGGCACAAGTTTGTCATTTTAAAATAAGATTGTGTAGTTCCGTTGTATTGTTATACACATTTGCTTTCCCCGGAAAGAAAGTACGACCCCCCTCCCCCCCCCCCCCCCCCCCCCCCCGGTTTCTCTCTTTTCGATTTCCGGCGCTGCCTTTGAGGAAACCCTGAAGCAAAACCTTCTCAAGAAACTGACGTTCGTTGTCAGGAAACTTGCCTTTTTTGCCCTCTTACCGTCTTACCGCTGTCTGATATCTTTTAGACCTGGCCAGAAATATAATATCTAATTCCTTATGAATAAAACATGCTGTGCTAACCCTTTTATTGTAGTTTAGGAGAGGGGGTTGGGGGGGGGGAATGGCCGATAAAATAACTTGATACTGTTGACTTCCTGTCGCTTGTGGATAGTTCTGCTATTTTTCATCACGAGCATAATTTTTTTTTTTTTTTTACGGCGTCACCTTCACGTGCAATTATTTCCTTAACTGTACTGGTTAATTTAGCAATTTGGTTTTTCTAGTTAGTTGTGAGTTTAAACATTGGTTGGGGGGGGGGAATGGCCGATAAAATAACTTGATACTGTTGACTTCCTGTCGCTTGTGGATAGTTCTGCTATTTTTCATCACGAGCATAATTTTTTTTTTTTTTGTACGGCGTCACCTTCACGTGCAATTATCTCCTTAACTGTACTGGTTAAGTTAGCAATTTGGTTTTTCTAGTTAGTCGTGAGTTGAAACATTACATTGAAATAACACACAATCAAAAATGATTTATTCACCAGGGATCGCTTACATCTCATCTCCAAGCGTAAATAAATGAAACAGCTAACCAATATATAATTCTTCAAATTAGTATTTTTTGTCCCAAAGAACGCCACACAGACAGAAGAGTTCCTCACATATTTGGTAGCCTACATTTTGGGCATCCCAAACGATTCAAAATGTCCTGGTGTTAAATGTAATTTTTTTAAAATGTCCTGGTTTTAAATATGAAAAACAAAATGTTCATCATTGTGCAGTTGGATATTTCAATGCGGTCTGAACATCCCGACGACCTTTGAAATCACCAGGAGACACTCTTCTAAAACGTGTGCTGTGTAGAACCCCAAGACCCCGGCTATGGAGACCCAAGACCACGGCTATGGGAATGAAGTTAACCAAACCGCGCAGGAACACAAAAGCCCTAAACCTATGGCCTCTCCTCCCATTCGTTAGTTTGTGTTTGTCTCCTGGCGCTCACATTCTCACATGCACCCAAACGGATGATTTAAGGCATAGCGCGTGAGAGTTTTTATGGCGCGGTCAGAATTGAGGAGCTGGGAGAGGGGGGGGGGTAAAGAAGGACATCCTTGACTGGGCTTTCAAAAAAAGCAAATTATATATTGTGGTGGGTTATAATGGATGGCCAGGAGGTTATAATTTAATCAGCCTGGTCATACAGCTCCCGCAAAATAAATCGAATTGTAAGTGAATTGCCACCCCTCTCAAACCACACACACACACCCACACCAACCCATCCCCATGCACACATTAAACACTTTCATTAAATGAGTTATAGTTTGTATGTACAAGCCTTACAAATAGCACGACAAGCTAGGAAGGCTTAAGTGGAGTACGGCGTGGCTCCAAGACCTAGTTGTTTGTCAAGCCAGGCGACCTTGACACCATTATGCAAACTGAGCCTCATGGAAAAGGAAAGGGTGAAAGAGAAGAAGATGCTCAGTGCAACTCTGTCAAACAAAAAAACCCAACCAAAAAAAAACAAAAAAAAAAAAAAAAAAAAAAAAAAAAAAAAAAAAACCAAACACACATCTGCCACCCCCCCCCCCCCTTGCAAAAACAAATTAAAAAAAAAAAAAAAAAAAAGCTTACAATAACAAGCCACAAGCATCATGGAGTTTGAACAACAGCAGACAATTGATTAGAAATACAATGTACTTTTAAAAAAAAAGTTAAAATCTATGAATCTAGTTTGAATAATATTTGTTTTACTCCTTTGGAAAGATACAAAATAAATTAAAAATACCACATGTATAAAGTAAACATCACATTAAATAATAAAAAAACCAAAAACAAACAACCATAATTATATTTTTTAAAAATCATACAAAATTAAATAAAGAAAACAATTGTTTTTAAAATCTATTTAAAGACAAGCATGAAAATTTATATACATATTTACTACATAGAAATCTACATACGACAAAGCCTAATTTATGACACAGCCTAATTTATGACAAATTAGAGGTGTACTCACTACACAGCCTATTATTATGACAATTTAAAGTCGTACATGCTACATAAAGATGTAGGCTACATGCTACATAGCCTACGACAATTTCGAGACGTACTTACTCCATAAAGATGTAGGCTACATGCTACATAGCCTACGACAATTTCGAGACGTGCTTACTACATAAAGATGTAGGCTACATGCTACATAGCCTACGACAATTTCGAGACGTGCTTACTACATAAAGATGTAGGCTACATGCTACATAGCCTACGACAATTTCGAGACGTGCTTACTCCATAAAGATGTAGGCTACATGCTACATAGCCTACGACAATTTCGAGACGTGCTTACTCCATGTGAGATGTACACTGTACACATGAACTCATGGATGGCGAGCCTCTCAAAACATTTACTAAATTATTTATTTTACTGCGACACATATTAGGCCTATATGATACACATCATGGGCATGGGCCAGCATGGGGGACTGAATCTTTCAGAAGACATTTGATTACGGTACTTTCCCCTTTTCGTGGTTCCCATTGTGATGGTTATGTATTGTGTTGCAGTCTTTTCCTTGTGTTCCCTACCTAGCATTCACAACAATGTGTTAGTGTCGCCCAGTGTGTTTTTGGCTTCTGTCTGTTGTGCTGTACCTGACAGTGTTGAGGTGTGTAGATCGTCGCATGCGTGTTTTGTCCACCGTGTTGTCTATTGTGATGGTCCTGTATGTCGGTCGTGTTTGACTGTGTTAACCCGATCTCTCAGCGTGTTTACAATCAGCTGCTTCTTGCTGGAGGGCCATTGAGACAAACAAGCTGAATCTAGGTCACAGTTCCCACGACCCATTTATTGCACGCACTGATCCAGTACACCACACACGATTACCTCCCCTGGAATACTTAGCTGATTTTTTTTGTGATAATAAAAAAAAAAAAAATATGTATATTTAATTAACGGGGGAGGGGGTGGGGAAGAAATGCAACGGGGCTTCTCAAATTTTGTCACACACTGGCTCACAGATAAACATTCAAAGTTCTGGAAACTGTGTATGCAGTTCCTATGTTTAATAATATCCAGGAGACTGCTATGAGGTTGAGCAACAAGAAATATGAAAAACTTGGCTTGGGAAAAGAAACCGAAAGAAAACAGTGAATGCAAATATCAAATAAAGAACAAGTCTTTTTTTTAAATTTATTTTAAAAAAAATATTTTTTTTAAAGGCAATATTTGTTTTGTTGCATTTAACATTGTTACAGTTGTACATTGTTGCAGTTGTACATTGTTGCAGTTGTACATTGTTGCAGTTGTACATTGTTGCATTGTACATGTTACAGTTATACATTGCTACAGTTGTACATTGTTGCATTGTACATTGTTGCAGTAGTTGTACATTGTTACAGTTGTACATTGTTGCATTGTACATTGTTTTAGTTGTTGTACATTGTTGCAGTAGTTGTACATTGTTGTAGTTGTACATTGTTGCAGTTGTACATTGTTGCAGTTGCACATTGTTGTAGGTGTACATTGTTATAGTTGTACATTGTTGCAGTTGTATATTGTTGTAGGTGTACAGTGTTGTAGTTGTACACTGTTGTAGTTGTACATTGTTGTATTTGTACATTGTTGTAGTTGTACATTGTTGTAGTTGTACATTGTTATAGTTGTACATTGTTGTAGTTGTACATTGTTGTAAGTGTACATTGTTATAGTTGTACATTGTTGTAGTTGTACATTGTTGTAGGTGTACATTGTTGTAGTTGTACATTATTGTAGGTGTACATTGTTATAGTTGTACATTGTTGTAGTTGCACATTGTTGTAGTTGTATAATCCTACAAATGTTCTTTTAAATAGTTCATATTAGGTTGGTATTTTCTTAGAGACTTATCTAGAATTTTTTGAGCCCGGGGAAAAGATTCAGTTTTAAGACCCACCACCACCCCCCCACCCCCCCCCCCCCCCACGAACTCTGCACCTCTTTTTTTTTACTCATAAAATACCGCCCGGAGACCATTTGTCGCCCTACCCATCTGGCGCCCGGAGACCATTTGTCGCCCTACCCATCTGGCGCCCGGAGACCATTTGTCGCCCTACCCATCTGGCGCCCGGAGACATCCCACCCTCCTCTTTTCTCCCACCCGCTGGTGTTTGCACAGTTGTGATGCCACTAAATATTTGTACTTTAGAGAACAAGTTTAATGTATGAATTTTAATGTTGCAACTGGTTTAGATCAAAGGAGGGCATGTCATGCCGTTTGAGAGTCGCTGATGTATTTCCTTCGTGTGCAGGCATCGATAAAGAGAATGAAAGATGAACAAAACATATGGCATCCTAAGAAAACTGGTTATGTTCATTGGGAAACAAATATAAAGACACGCCTTTATTTTAAAACCTCATTAATGCACTCTATGACCAGGCTAAGCCCGTCTGTCCACAAGATAAGTAGGCTCTATACATGACGTAAGAATCTTTGTCCTTGGCAAACAACGAACAGCATAAGTAAGGATCGTCTTGACCTTGGCCTAAATCCTTGTCCACTTTTGCTTCCTTTTCTTTAAAAACGTGGCGACTCTGACATTTGTTTGTATCCAGGGTTACCTCTCTTGGGATGCCGGAACATTTTTTTTAAAGTAAACAAAAGACTTACTGGAGTACTAAACTCAGTAGTTCTAGTACACAGGTTCTCAAGCGTTGTCAGGTCATGACCCCTTTCGCATAGAAGCAAAGTGACCATGTCTTTGATATATTGGGAAAAAAAGTAATAAAATTTAATTTCCAGCAAATTTGACGAAAAATGCATTCAAGTCACGCCTTTATAAGTATTCCAATAAGTACTGCCACCCCCCCCCCCCCCCCCCCCCCCC
>CAXITT010000048.1:702102-758455 GCA_964033795.1 Lymnaea stagnalis | reverse complement strand
GGGGGGGGGGGGGGGGTAGATATTAGGTCGTAAATGTATCATCCCGAATCCTGAGAAAGTCGATCGAGTGCGCTGTGGGTAAACACAGTGTCGGACCAACCGAGTGTCCTTGGGTTTGGGCGGCCCCCAGCGGAACCTGATCGAGCGGACTCGGGTGGGAGCTGTCATGGCAAAAGGACATCTCCAAAGTGCCGCTTCGTGGCCCGATACCGGGCTTAGGGGGAGGGAGGGTGTTGTGCTTTGGAGAGGGCTTAAAGGGCACTAGCTCGACCGCCCGCCGACGCCATTTCCTAATGTGACAATGGGAAAAACTAAATAACAAAAACCACCATCGCTCACTCAACATCAGCTGCACAGACACAGAAGATGATCACGTGATCTGCTCGTGACATCCGGTATCCTTTGGAAGTCTACAATGTAATTAAGTAATGTTAAGCTTTGGTCTAAAACATTAATGGTAGTAGTAATGGTAGTATTAAGTTTGAAATAAAAGTAATGGTAGTTGTGTTGAATCCGAAGAGATTGTAAAAGGATGTGTCATGTATTATTATGAACTAAAGAAATATCAATTTCAAATTGGGGTGGCACTGCATAAAATGCGATGTTCAAATTATTTTAAAATCCTTTGGTCTTGAAAAAACAAACACACTGATAAACAATTGACTGATTTGTTAATGAAATATAGTTGCGAAGAATCTCGGAGGCGTTTGAATTCATAAACCTTGGAGTAGAACACGTACAGGGATTTCCTTACTGAATGACAATGTATTTGATAATCATTTATTTTTTTTGGTTAGCTGAGCTTTTAATTTCTACAAAAGCTTTATATGAGACTTGAGAGGACAGCAGAATTAGAAGAGAGTTGTTGAGAGGACAGCAGAAATAGAGGAGAGTTGTTGAGAGGACAGCAGAAATAGAGGTGAGTTGTTGAGAGGACAGCAGAAATAGAGGAGAGTTGTTGAGAGGACAGTAGAATTAGAGGAGAGTTGTTGAGAGGACAGCAGAATTAGAGGAGAGTTGTTGAGAACACAGTAGAAATAGAGGAGAGTTGTTGAGAGGACAGCAGAAATAGAGGAGAGTTGTTGAGAGGACAGCAGAAATAGAGGAGAGTTGTTGAGAGGACAGTAGAAATAGAGGAGAGTTGTTGAGAGGACAGCAGAATTAGAAGAGAGTTGTTGAGAGGACAGTAGAAATAGAGGAGAGTTGTTGAGAGGACAGCAGAAATAGAGGAGAGTTGTTGAGAGGACAGTAGAAATAGAGGAGAGTTGTTAAGAGGACAGCAGAATTAGAGGAGAGTTGTTGAGAGGACAGTAGAAATAGAGGTGAGTTGTTGAGAGGACAGTAGAAATAGAGGAGAGTTGTTGAGAGGACAGCAGAAATAGAGGAGAGTTGTTGAGAGGACAGCAGAAATAGAGGAGAGTTGTTGAGAGGACAGCAGAAATAGAGGAGAGTTGTTGAGAGGACAGCAGAAATAGAGGAGAGTTGTTGAGAGGACAGCAGAAATAGAGGAGAGTTGTTGAGAGGACAGCAGAAATAGAGGAGAGTTGTTGAGAGGACAGCAGAAATAGAGGAGAGTTGTTGAGAGGACAGCAGAAATAGAGGAGAGTTGTTGAGAGGACAGCAGAAATAGAGGAGAGTTGTTGAGAGGACAGCAGAAATAGAGGAGAGTTGTTGAGAGGACAGCAGAAATAGAGGAGAGTTGTTGAGAGGACAGCAGAAATAGAGGAGAGTTGTTGAGAGGACAGCAGAAATAGAGGAGAGTTGTTGAGAGGACAGCAGAAATAGAGGAGAGTTGTTGAGAGGACAGCAGAAATAGAGGAGAGTTGTTGAGAGGACAGCAGAAATAGAGGAGAGTTGTTGAGAGGACAGCAGAAATAGAGGAGAGTTGTTGAGAGGACAGCAGAAATAGAGGAGAGTTGTTGAGAGGACAGCAGAAATAGAGGAGAGTTGTTGAGAGGACAGCAGAAATAGAGGAGAGTTGTTGAGAGGACAGCAGAAATAGAGGAGAGTTGTTGAGAGGACAGCAGAAATAGAGGAGAGTTGTTGAGAGGACAGCAGAAATAGAGGAGAGTTGTTGAGAGGACAGCAGAAATAGAGGAGAGTTGTTGAGAGGACAGCAGAAATAGAGGAGAGTGGTTGAGAGGACAGCAGAAATAGAGGAGAGTTGTTAAGAGGACAGCAGAATTAGAGGAGAGTTGTTGAGAGGACAGTAGAAATAGAGGTGAGTTGTTGAGAGGACAGTAGAAATAGAGGTGAGTTGTTGAGAGGACAGCAGAAATAGAGGTGAGTTGTTGAGAGGACAGCAGAAATAGAGGAGAGTTGTTAAGAGGACAGCAGAAATAGAGGTGAGTTGTTGAGAGGACAGCAGAAATAGAGGAGAGTTGTTGAGAGGACAGCATAATTAGAGAAGAGTTGTTAAGAGGACAGCAGAAATAGAGGAGAGTTGTTGAGAGGACAGCAGAAATAGAGGAGAGTTGTTGAGAGGACAGCAGAAATAGAGGAGAGTTGTTGAGAGGACAGCAGAAATAGAGGAGAGTTGTTGAGAGGACAGCAGAAATAGAGGAGAGTTGTTGAGAGGACAGCAGAAATAGAGGAGAGTTGTTGAGAGGACAGCAGAAATAGAGGAGAGTTGTTGAGAGGACAGCAGAAATAGAGGAGAGTGGTTGAGAGGACAGCAGAAATAGAGGAGAGTTGTTTAGAGGACAGCAGAAATAGAGGAGAGTTGTTGAGAGGACAGCAGAAATAGAGGAGAGTTGTTGAGAGGACAGCAGCAAAAAAAGAGAGTTGTTGAGAGGACAGCAGCAATAGAGGAGAGTTGTTGATAGGACAGCAGCACTATTGGTTTGTGAAGAATTATCGACCGCTGTCAGCAGACGATCTGGCGCTTGTACAATGGAAGTGATTATCGAGTAGGCTAGTCTCCCCTAGGTCGTGTGAATGCCAACTGCATAGACTAGATATTGCGGTACAAGGGGCGGGTAGGGGTGGAGCTAACGATTAAATTCAAGGAATCAAAGTAAAATAATTTATTCATCACTGTATACAATACTGGTTATGACTTACTTCCTTACTTATGCCTTTCTACCCCGTCTGGGGCATAGGCCGTCTACAAGAATTTTCCACTCATCACGGTCGGATGCTTTCCTTTCCAAATGCTTCCAGGTGTATCCCATATTTTGCGTGTCTGCCTCTAGCTCGCGTCTCCATGTATTCTTATGCCTTCCTCTCTTTCTTTTTCCTTGTGGGTTCCATGTTAGGCATTGTCTGGTGGGGGCATCTGGGGGTTTTCGGAGCATATGCCCTATTTACCTCCATCTTTTCTTTATGATATCTTTATCAATGGGCACCTGGTATGTCCTTTCTAGTAGATCTTTGTTGGTGATAGTATTTGGCCATTTGATTTTCAGGATCTGTCTAAGGCATGTGTTTATGAATGTCTCCACTTTCTGCATACGGCTCACTATTGTTTTCCAAGTTTCTGCACCATATAGTAGGACTGTTTTGACATTTGTATTAAAGATTCTGACTTTGGTTTGCAACTTCAGTCCCTTCGAATCCCATATTTCCTTTAATAGCACACATGCCGATCTAGCTATTCCAATTTCGGCCCTCACATCCGCCTCGGATCCACCATTTATGTCGATGGTGCTGCCTAAATAATCGAAGGACTCCACGTCTTCCAGTGCTTTTCCTGCCAGACAAATATGTTCTTGGTTGGATGGGTTTACCTTCATGATTTTTGTCTTGCTTTTATTTATATTGATTCAAAGCTGTGCTGAAATGGTGGCTACGTTTTTTGTATTTTCCTCGCATTTGTTGCTGGTTGTGGGACAGAAGTGCAATGTCGTCTGCAAAGTCAAGGTCATTCAGTTGTTCCCAGAGTGTCAATTTTATCCCTTTCCTCTTTTTGTCTTTGGAATTTTTTCATTATCCAGTCAATGACAAGGATGAATAGCAGTGGGGACAAGAGGCATCCTTGTCTGACTCCTGTTTCGACGGTAAAGGAATCTGTGAGTCTACCTTTGTGGACCACCCTGCATGTCATTTCTTCATTAGAGCTCTGGATGATCCTGACTAGTTCACCTGGTACTCCATAGTGCCGAAGAAGTTTCCACAAGGTTTATCAGTCCAGGCTATCAAAGGCCTTTTCGTAGTCAATAAACTTTATATATAAGGGGGAGTTCCATTTGATGGACTGTTCTAAAATGATTCTTAGTGTTGCAATTTGATCTTTGCATGATCGGCTTTGACGGAAGCCATGCAGTCTGTAGCTGCATGTCGACCTGGTCTCTCATTCTTTTTAAAATAATTCTGTTAAAGACCTTTCCTGGTACAGACAGCCGTGGGATTGCTCTGTAATTTGCACAGTTGCTGAGATCCCCTTTCTTTGGTATCTTGATGAGGTATCCTTCTTTCCAATCTTTTGGAACTCTCTCTTCTTCCCAAATCTTTTCAAACAGAGGGTGCAGCGTGTTGACTATTGTGTCTATGTCAGCTCTCATCATCTCTGCTGTGATGTTGTACGGTCCCGGTGATTTCCCTAATTTGAACTGCTTGACGGCCAGAGCTATTTCTTCATTTTTTTTTTTGGTGCGCTTTCTTCTATAGGTAAGTCTTCATTTGCTGGTTGTATGTCTGGTACGTCTGTGGGTGGGGGTCTGTTTAATAGTTTATTCAAGTATTCCACCCATCTATTTTGTTCCTCTTTCATTTCTGTTATATATCTGCCTTCTCTATCTTTGACAGGTCTCCCCGGCCTTTTGTATCTCCCTGACAGCTTTCTTGTTATGTCGTAGAGCTCTTTCAAGTTGCCCTTCCTGTCTGCTTCTTCTGCTGTTGATGCTAGGCCAACAATGTAGGCATTTTTATCTTTTTTAATGCAGTTTTTTACCTTTTGGTTTGATTCTTGTTATTTCTCTTGCGCTTTCTTTTTCTCTCTTTTTTCTTTCCCCTTTTTTTTTTCTCCCCCCCCCCCCCCCCCCCCCCCCCGGTGCGGCTGCTGTTAACTTTACTTTTCATTTTCTTTCTCTCTGTTATTTTTTGCAGTGTGTTTCGTGAGAGCATGTCTTTGTCTTTCTGCTTTAGTGATCCCAAAACGTCTTGGCAGGTGGATGTTACAGACATCTTTATATTTTGCCATTTATGTTCTACTTGGTCCTCTTTTGTTTGGTCTTCCAGTGCTTGGAACTTATTTCTTAAGGTATCACTGAATTCCTCTCTTTCATGCTAATGTGCCAGAAGTGCTACGTTGAATTTGGTTCGCTTAGCTGTTGGCTGTTCCCAGTCTTTCTTCAACTTTAACTTGATTTCTCCCCAGACAAGAGGATGATCGGATGCGACATTTGCTCCTCTTTTTGCTCGTACATCTTGCAGAGACTTTCTAAACCTTTTGCTGATACACATGTGATCTATTTGGTTTTGGGTTTTGGTGTCTGGGGATACTCATGTTATCTTGTGGATGTTTTTATGTTGAAAATAATTTATTCAGCACTGAATACAGCACTGGTTATGACACAATGGAAGAATTTATCGAAGTGATTATCTTGTAATGCGTTTATAGAATATAATCATGATTATACCATTACACCTATTTTATAGAAATATTATTGGTTGTATGAAGACATGGATCCTGTCATTGTTTTAACTAGGTCCCTTTATAGCGTGGTTGAACACTAATTTACACATACTTGGTTGTACACTAATGTACACCTACTTTGTTTGTACACTACTGTACACATACTTGGTTGTACACTAATGTACACATACTTTGTTTGTACACTAATGTACACATACTTTGTTTGTTGTACACTAATTTCCAGCTACTTATTTGGTAGGAAAGCAACTTTTCCAATCTCATTTGTTAACGAGGGTGAAAAAATGTATGTCATGTTATTTATTCAAAACAGACCACAACTCATAACCTATCGCAGACCGCATCACTACACCACCACTCATAACCTATCGCAGACCGCATCACTACACCACCACTCATAACCTATCGCAGACCGTATCACTACACCAACACTCATAACCTATCGCAGACCGTATCACTACGGCACCACTCATAACCTATCGCAGACCGTATCACTACACCACCACTCATAACCTATCGCAGACCGTATCACTACACCACCACTCATAACCTATCGCAGACCGTATCACTACACCACCACTCATAACCTATCGCAGACCGTATCACTACACCACCACTCATAACCTATCGCAGACCGTATCACTACACCACCACTCATAACCTATCGCAGACCGTATCACTACACCACCACTCATAACCTATCGCAGACCGTATCACTACACCACCATTCATAACCTATCGCAGACCGTATCACTACACCACCACTCATAACCTATCGCAGACCGTATCACTACGGCACCACTCATAACATATCGCAGACCGTATCACTACACCACCACTCACAACCTATCGTAGACCGTATCACTACACCACCACTCATAACCTATCGCAGACCGTATCGCTACACCACCACTCATAACCTATCGCAGACCGCATCACTACACCACCACGCATAACCTATCGCAGACCGTATCACTACACCACCACTCATAACCTATCGCAGACCGTATCACCACACCACCACTCATAACCTTTCGCAGACCGCATCACTACACCACCACGCATAACCTATCGAAGACCGTATCACTACACCACCACTCATAACCTATCGCAGACCGCATCACTACACCATCACTCCCTTACACTCCTTACCACTCACATACATCCCCTATCACGCGACTGCACTCCCTAACAATCCCTAACACTTGACTTTTTGCCCTTGTATATTGCAGCCGCCAATGGCCGACCGAATATTTTGTAATCCTATTAAGTAAAGGGCTGGGCATGTGTAAGAGGGAGACAATCGCCCAGGGTGTATTGATTTACTCAACCTATGGATTCTCTCCCTGTTACTCGTGTCCCGACGTTTGGTCATCACTTAACTCTGTTACATAGATCTACACTCTACATTATAAATCATTTTAAATAAAACACTGCACATATTTATCCACGATTTAGGATGTGTGTAACACCACTTACGACAAAAACAAGCTTTAACCAAGGATACGCTCCAACTAAAATACATTTCCAGCTGAATTCTGTCACTCTAAGTCTCTGTCATTGTCACTCTGTCCACATTCTCTTGGTCCCATGAATTATACATATATGAACATCTTGATGTGTTTACTTTATAAAGTTTTTAGAATACAACATTGCATTAAAAAAAATAAAGCACATAAGAAATTGAATTTATTAATAAATGTGAATCTTCAACATTGCGTACCGCACGATAATCATGAAAATCTCTTTAATAAATTAAAGTTATCCAAACTTTTAGAAAACGGAATGCGAATTGAACTGAAACTGCACACATCGCTACAGGCTACAGTCATGGATGTTGTTTTAAAATTCATGACTTCTTGATAAAATCCATAAAAAAAAAATATGCTTACAATAATCCCGACGTCCCGTCACATGTTACTGTGATGATCCTTTTATTTGAGAACATCGATAGCCTGTACACAGCTTGCATCTATGTGCTACATAATGCCTGTAAACAGCTTGCATCTATGTGCTACCTAATGCCTGTACACATCTTGCATCTATGTGCTACATAATGCCTGTACACAGCTTGCATCTATGTGCTACCTAATGCCTGTACACAGCTTGCATCTATGTGCTACCTAATGCCTATACACAGCTTGCATCTATGTGCTACATAATGCCTGTACACAGCTTGCATCTATGTGCTACCTAATGCCTGTACACAGCTTGCATCTATGTGCTACCTAATGCCTGTACACAGCTTGCATCTATGTGCTACCTAATGCCTGTACACAGCTTGCATCTATGTGCTACCTAATGCCTGTACACAGCTTGCATCTATGTGCTACCTAATGCCTGTACACATCTTGCATCTATGTGCTACCTAACAGCTTGCATCTATGTGCTACCTAATGCCTGTACACAGCTTGCATCTATGTGCTACATAATGCCTGTACACAGCTTGCATCTATGTGCTACATAATGCCTGTACACAGCTTGCATATATGTGCTACATAATGCCTGTACACAGCGTGCATCTATGTGCTACCTAATGCATGTACACAGCTTGCATATATGTGCTACCTAATGCCTATACACAGCTTGCATATATGTGCTACATAATGCCTGCACACAGCTTGCATCTATGTGCTACCTAATGCCTGTACACAGCTTGCATCTATGTGCTACCTAATGCCTGTACACAGCTTGCATCTATGTGCTACATAATGCCTGTACACAGCTTGCATCTATGTGCTACCTAATACCTGTACACAGCTTGCATCTATGTGCTACATAATGCCTGTACACAGCTTGCATCTATGTGCTACCTAATGCCTGTACACAGCTTGCATCTATGTGCTACATAATGCCTGTACACGGCGTGCATCTATGTGCTTCATAATGCCTGTACACGGCGTGCATCTATGTGCTACATAATGCCTGTACACAGCTTGCATCTATGTGCTACCTAATGCCTGTACACATCTTGCATCTATGTCCTACCTAATGCCTGTACACAGCTTGCATCTATGTGCTACCTATTGCCTGTACATAGCTTGCATCTATGTGTTACCTAATGCCTGTACACAGCTTGCATCTATGTGCTACCTAATGCCTGTACACAGCTTGCATCTATGTGCTACCTAATGCCTGTACACAGCTTGCATCTATGTGCTACCTAATGCCTGTACATAGCTTTCATCTATGTGCTACCTAATGCCTGTACACATCTTGCATCTATGTCCTACCTAATGCCTGTACACAGCTTGCATCTATGTGCTACCTAATGCCTGTACATAGCTTGCATCTATGTGCTACATAATGCCATAACTTACTAAGTGTCATAGCGAGACATTTATGCCGCCCTGGTCGACTTTGAGGTTGCCACCCCCCCCCCACTCACCAAATCACGATATATAGTGCTTTTGGCAGGTGAAACATGGAAATAACAAGCCTTGAAATAGCACCATCCCTGGCATATGCGCTAATTTGTACAGGAACGTAATAGCATTTTAACCAGGGGGTCTCAAACTCAAATGATCCGTGGGCCGCAGGAGGTAAAGTGTGAGTGAGACAGGGCTGCATCAAGTATTCAAGAAAAAAGCGATTACAAATTCAATTAAGTACAACCGTTACAATGTGCTCAACCTTTATTAATAACAAATAAAAATATAAAGGGTTTTCAAAAACTAGGCTTCACTTTATTCCTCCAACTCCTTGTTGCCACAGACCTGGCTGCTCTTCTTCTTACACAGCTGAGTAACATGTGGCTTAAGTGAGGACGCTACTGAGACCCTCACTATATCTTGAAGATGCTCATCAATAATTTTGGCCCTGCACTTTGACTTATTAAAGTTCATTGTGGAAAAGAGCTTTTCACACAGATAAGTACTCCCAAAAAGGCACAAGAGCCTTGAAATCTCAGGGACGGTGGAGGGCATCTCTCACAAATTGTCTATGCTTGTCTGTTTTTCTATTCACCTCCCTGAACTTGCACTGAAGTTCAATCAGCGCCATTTTAAGTTGTTGTTTTTTTTAAAGGGCGCGCGTGGCATCTTCCACACTGAAGGAGAAAGGGTCAGCGAACATGTGAAAAGTGGCTCTGTGTTTTTTGAAGTCTGCAAACCTGTGATCATATGCTTCTTTTAGCCTTGCAATGGCATCAGTATACTTACCACTGAATGGCGTGGCCGAGTCCATGAGTACTTTGCATGTTGGGAAATAGTAGAGGTTTTCTGAGAAGTTTTGAGCAGTATGCCCTGACGTTGTCATTGGCTACACTGACCAGCTGTCCCTGGTCTTGGAACATCTTGTTGAGCACATTCAGCTCCTGTGTAATATTGACAAGAATAGCCAAGCCCATGAGCCATTTGGGATCACTTAGTACAGGAACAACCACCCCATCCTCCATCATGAAGGTTCTTAAGGCTAAAACGCGTTCAAATAGAAGGCTGGTGCAGGCAATATTAATATATTATTGATCCGAAGGCAGACGCTGCTGAAGAGAGAATAATTTTTTAATTTTTTTTTTTTTTATCGTAGGCAGGGCCTTTTTGACGAACACAATTTTGAAAGTGAACAAGCAATGGGACGCGGGCCGCGAGTTTGAGACCTCCGATTTAAACCCAAGCCGAACGTGTCAACGGCACAACTTTGACTTCGCTTCCAAGGATTTGAGTTTTATCAATTTCTATGAATGTTATTATATGAAAAGTGCCGGTAAGTCATTGTTACCAGCAGAAGGGGGTGGGGCAGTGGGGATGGTCGCACGGGAGAGAAATTCAAGGCGCCGAATGCTCTCGATCCAAACCGGGGTGCGGGCATGGGGTCTGGGGAGAGGGCTCATTAAGCCCCTCCCCCCACCCCACCTCGAAAATTTTAGATACAACTAAAAGACAAAGATTTATTTTGGCACAGAAATGAATTAAGTTTAGCAACAGTCTACTCTAAATTCATTGATCAACAGAGAAATGCTGTGAAATTAAAAGTCTCTTGGCCTGGTTGTGTTTATACCAACATTTAGTATTAATTGTTACCAAACAGTAATGTTGTTTTAAAAGATTTATTCAAACTCAAACTATTATAAATCATTTAAAATATTTCATTTTTTAAAACTTCTCCATTAGTAAATGATTTTTTTTTAAATTTGCCAATGTGTGTAGAGATCCAGCTGTCCGGATGTGTCATACATGTAAGAGATCCTGCTGTCCGGATGTGTCATACATGTAGAGATCCTGCTGTCCGGATGTGTCATACATGTAGAGATCCTACATATATGCACATGTACTGCTTTCCGGTTGTGTCACAGATGCATATGTTCTGCTGTCTGCCGGGGGGGGGTGGGGGGGTTGGGAGGTGTCGAGGAAGTTGTGACGCTGAGTCATACGTTCTATTAAGATCAGGCGAGTCACTAAGAGGCGGTTCGCCAATCCAGTCAATTCTGGTTTCTTTTCTTTTTTTGATAATTATTGCAAAAATTTAAAGTTTTTTTGGTCAACTGCATCATTATTAAATGGCTGCTTTTCCTGGGCTCCAACTTATGGATGTTGTATTGCTTATTTTTCATTTGAAACACTCCCATTTTTGAAAACATTATTTTTGGCAACAAGGAGCGCAATCAGACTTTTGTTTTTTGTTTTAGTGTAAGCCAGGGTTGTTAATATTGCAATATTGTATTGGTATTGGTAGTATTGCCAATACTTTTTTAAGTATTGGGACGATATTGCAATACTTCTTGAAATTTGATATTGGTATTGGTATTGCCAATAATTATTTTTGATATTGGTATTGATTTTTAACCAATACTAAAAGCAATATTCAATAAATTCTCTACAACATTGGTTGTGAATAAAGCTTGTTGCTTAAGGACGTTAAGGTATGCCGACTTTTTTAATATGTTGTCAAAGACTTTTGAATGCTTTGAGGAAAACTGATGAAGCAAGTGTTAACTATTGAACAAAATTTGGTTAAAAATACATTGTCTAAATTAGCCAAAAATGTTGTTATCGTTTATCGATGTAAGTGATATAGAGCGATGAATTACGTATTTGCGTTTTATTCGTCAAATGACCCAAATATTGGTATTGGTAAGGCAATAATAAATAAATATTGGTATTGGTATTGCAATACTGGTTTTAAAATTGTATTGGTATTGGTATTGCCAATAGATTTTACAGGCAGTATTGGTATTGGTATTGCCAATAATTTTTTTTAGTATTGTTAACAACCCTGTTATTGGTATTGGTATTGCAATACTGGTTTTAAAATTGTATTGGTATTGGTATTGCCAATAGATTTTACAGGCAGTATTGGTATTGGTATTGCCAATAATTTTTTTTAGTATTGTTAACAACCCTGGTGTAAGCCTATATTATTCCAGCGGCCTCATTCTTTCAATGTGTTGGCTATGGTTATGTTATAGTACGTTAAATAAGTCAGATTCAGTGACCAATTGGACCAATTGGATGGTCAACAATATGCGTCACAAAGGCAAGGGCGTAGGAAACTGGAAACATTTGTTACGAATTTGTTCAATATTTTTTAATGTGTAAAAAATAATAATAATCCTTCGCAAGTGAAGGTGATCGTGGCTATATTGCGTGGTCAGTACACGACATGTATCATGTGAAGATGACCGTGGCTATATTGCGTGGTCAGTACACATGTATCATGTGAAGATGACCGTGGCTATATTGCGTGGTCAGTACACATGTATCATGTGAAGGACTGGCACCGATATAACGCACCAGTCATGTGTAGTATCATGTGAAGATGACCGTGGCTATATTGCGTGGTCAGTACACATGTATCATGTGAAGGTGACCGTGGCTATATTGCGTGGTCAGTACACATGTATCATGTGGAGATGACCGTGGCTATATTGCGTGGTCAGTACCATGTATCATGTGAAGATGACCGTGGCTATATTGCGTGGTCAGTACACATGTATCATGTGAAGATGACCGTGGCTATATTGCGTGGTCAGTACACATGTATCATGTGAAGGTGACCGTGGTTATATTGCGTGGTCAGTACACATGTATCATGTGAAGGTGACCGTGGCTATATTGCGTGGTCAGTACACATGTATCATGTGAAGGTGACCGTGGCTATATTGCGTGGTCAGTACACATGTATCATGTGAAGATGACCGTGGCTATATTGCGTGGTCAGTACACATGTATCATGTGAAGGTGACCGTGGCTATATTGCGTGGTCAGTACACATGTATCATGTGAAGGTGACCGTGGCTATATTGCGTGGTCAGTACACATGTATCATGTGAAGGTGACCGTGGCTATATTGCGTGGTCAGTACACATGTATCATGTGGAGATGACCGTGGCTATATTGCGTGGTCAGTACACATGTATCAAGTGAAGATGACCGTGGCTATATTGCGTGGTCAGTACACATGTATCATGTGGAGATGACCGTGGCTATATTGCATGGTCAGTACACATGTATCATGTGGAGATGACCGTGGCTATATTGCGTGGTCAGTACACATGTATCATGTGGAGATGACCGTGGCTATATTGCGTGGTCAGTACACATGTATCATGTGGAGATGACCGTGGCTATATTGCGTGGTCAGTACACATGTATCATGTGGAGATGACCGTGGCTATATTGCGTGGTCAGTACACATGTATCATGTGGAGATGACCGTGGCTATATTGCGTGGTCAGTACACATGTATCATGTGGAGATGACCGTGGCTATATTGCGTGGTCAGTACACATGTATCATGTGGAGATGACCGTGGCTATATTGCGTGGTCAGTACACATGTATCATGTGAAGATGACCGTGGCTATATTGCGTGGTCAGTACACATGTATCATGTGGAGATGACCGTGGCTATATTGCGTGGTCAGTACACATGTATCATGTGGAGATGACCGTGGCTATATTGCGTGGTCAGTACACATGTATCATGTGAAGATGACCGTGGCTTTAATAATATGCAGGTTATAATCACTACGTGAATATGGAAAGCTTGCCCGCACATACAACACACATGTCTTGGGGTCTCAGTGATCTTCACACACATGTCTTGGGGTCTCAGTGGTCTTCATGTGCCCTTTCTTCTGGCGTGAGTTGTTTAAGCTTACTCTCCGAAGAGTGTACTTCAACAGCGAGTAAGCCTCGAAAACTTGTGCAACCCAAAGCAAATTTCCTCCATGAGTTCAAGTCATTGTCTATGTCAACGTCTATGTCTTTCTTAATGTTAATATCTTTTTCAATGGCAATGTCTATGTTTATGTTAATGTCCATGTCCATGTCTACGTTAATGTCCATGTCTTTGTTAATGTCTATGTTTTTTCTATGTCCATGTCTGCATTAATGTCTATGTTAATGTTAATGTTAATTTCTATGTCTTTGTTAATGTATATGTCTATGTTCATGTCTTTGTTAATGTCAATGTCTTTGTTAATGCCTATGTCTATGTTAATGTCTATATTAATGTATATGTTAATGTCTATGTCTTTGTTAATGTCCATGTCTTTGTTTATGTCTATGTCTTTAATAATGTCTATGTCGTAGTTAATATCAATGTCTTTGTTAATGTCTATGTGGTTGTTAATGTCTATGTCTTTGTTAAAGTCCATGTCTTTGTTAATGTCTATGTTTTGGGTAATCATTAAAGCAAATTTTCTGCACACCAGCTGAGCCGTTCCCTCTGGAAAGTTGACATTAGTTGTTTAGGCGTCTGCTGTCTGGCACGGTCTTCTGTGTTGCCTTGCCCGCTGTCTGGCACTGCCTTCTGACTGGCACTGTCACAACATGTCCTTCCAATCTCATTTATTATCAGATACTCGCACACATTCTTAAGGACCAAGCTAGTCGCTTTTATGGACCTGAAATTTTGCTGTTAAAATGGGATTTTTTTAGCTAGTATATCTGCTTTGCTCTATATATGTCTTTGTTATATATTTGCTGTTTATCTGTCTTTGCTATATATCTTTTCTTGTGATATTATATCCATGTGTCCATTTCTAATGAAAGTATTACCGCATATGGCCATACGCTTATATTTATTTCCGCCTTTTAACATTTTAGCCATACCATAGCTTAGTTTTTCTCGGTGAATAAATATTTCAAGTATTTTGCTTTTAAAAATGCCTGGTGTTAATTGAAGTGTTTAAACACCAGCAGAATACAATAGGCTAATCCTCTTGTCATCGTTTGATGATTACTCATTTGTAATATTAATATCACAGGTCAATGCTAACAGTTATTCCGGAAATGCTTTCAGAGAACTGCAGTACCCCAAATTTTAACTAATTTTTGCTAACTATTTTCCCTTTCAATTCTTTTCACAGAACCTTACACAGTGGTCAAGATACTCCGGGGTCCAGACCTGTTCTTCTTTGAGCTGGTTCCCGCCTTTCTCTTCCCTCAGGAGTGGCCAAGCAGTGCCGCGTCATGGCCGGAGTCCACCAACGAATGGCTGACAGAATCCGACATCAAGGTTGTCAAGGACCTGGGCTTCTACGCCCTTGCCCTCCCCTGTCCCGCGAACCCTGGCGACCCGTCTCTGTTCAGAATCTCGTTCAGCATGGCGGAGAAATACCTGCTTCGTAAAACCCCGCAGACCGACATAGAGCTCCCACCGGTGTCCAGAAAAGACAGCGAGAAAATCTTGCGCATCATTCGCGAGTCCGACAAAGATGAGTTTAGTCCGGTCAACTCCTACCATATAAAGACGGTGCTCCTCCACGAATGCATGCGCTGGCCGGACAAGACGCTGTGGTTGCCAGAGAACCTGACCGAGAGATTTCTCGAGCTGTTTCGAGATCTCATCTTCGCCCTGGACAACCACGAACTGCCGCACTTCTTTATTCGAGACTGCAATCTACTGCGTCAGTATTCCACACAGCAGCTGGCAGGGGCCACGGCCAGACTCAGAGCCATCTACCAGGAGATTTACGTGACCCCAACACGTAGCATTAGGCTCAGCATTGACTGATGGACCTCTTCTGTGTCGTACTGATGGACCTTTTCTGTGTAGCACTGATTGTCCTCTTCTGTGTAGCATCGATGGACCTCTTCTGTGTAGCACTGATGGACCTTTTCTGTGTAGCACTGATTGTCCTCTTCTGTGTAGCACCAATGGACCTCTTCTGTGTAGCACTTATGGACCTCCTCTGTGTAGCACTGATGGAACTCCTCTGTGTAGCACTTATGGACCTCTTCTGTGTAGTATTGATGGACCTCCTCTGTGTAGCACTAAAGGACCTCTTCTGTGTAGCACTGATGGACCTCCTCTGTGTAGCACTGATGGACCTCCTCAGTGAAGCACTAATGGACCTCCACTATGTAGAAAAAAGGACCTCCTCTGTGTAGCACTGATGGACTCCTCTGTGTAACACTGATGGACCTCCTCTGTGTAGCACTGATGGACCTCTTCTGTGTTGCACTGATGGACCTCTTCTGTGTAGCACTGATGGACCTCCTCTGTGTAGCACTGATGGACCTCTTCTATGTAGCACTGATGGACCTCCTCAGTAAGGCACTAATGGACCTCCTCTGTGTAGCACTAAAGGACCTCTTCTGTGTAGCACTGATGAACCTCTTCTGTGTAGCACTGATGGACCTTTTCTGTGTAGCACTGATTGTCCTCTTCTGTGTAGCACCACTGGACCTCTTCTGTGTAGCACTTATGGACCTCCTCTGTGTAGCACTTATGGACCTCCTCTGTGTAGCACTGATGGACCTCTTCTGTGTAGCACTGATGGACCTCCTCTGTGTAGCACTGATGGACCTCTTCTGTGTAGCACTGATGGACCTCCTCAGTAAGGCACTAATGGACCTCCTCTGTGTAGCACTAAAGGACCTCTTCTGTGTAGCACTGATGGACCTCTTCTGTGTAGCACTGATGGACCTCCTCAGTAAGGCACTGATTGTCCTCTTCTGTGTAGCACCACTGGACCTCTTCTGTGTAGCACTTATGGACCTCCTCTGTGTAGCACTTATGGACCTCCTCTGTGTAGCACTGATTGACCTCTTCTGTGTAGCACTGATGGACCTCCTCTGTGTAGCACTGATGGACCTCTTCTGTGTAGCACTGATGGACCTCCTCAGTAAGGCACTAATGGACCTCCTCTGTGTAGCACTAAAGGACCTCTTCTGTGTAGCACTGATGGACCTCTTCTGTGTAGCACTAAAGGACCTCTTCTGTGTAGCACTGATGGACCTTCTCTGTAAGCAGCTGATGTTTGTCTCAGATTGTATAGCTAGAAAAAGAGTATTTAAAAAAAATTGTTTGGTTTGAACAACGTAATTTTGTGAAAGTTTTATGATCTTTACAGTTCATTTATGTCAATTATTATTGAAATAAAACAATACTTACGTTCAGTGGTTCCCAAATCACTGCATAAAAGATCACACAATTTGTATAATTGTATTTCGATTTTAATTCCATGTGGTGAGTGGCGAGATCTAGCTGAGTTTGTTCCAACCGGTAACTCATATATCAACATCTATTTGCGTTTATTTCAACCAGTAACTTGTTTATCAACATCTAGCTTTGTTTGTTCCAACCAGTAACCCCTATATCAACATCTAGCCGAGTTTGTGACAAACAGCAACTCATATAGCAACATCTAGTTGAGTTCGTTCCAACCAGTATCTCATATATCAACTGTTTGGAGAAAGCACTATGCATGTAATATGATGGACCCTTGTCATCTTAAATACACTTTTGTATATTTTTTTTACTAAATCCTTTAAAAACATAATCTATTTGATAGAGTCCTTGTCAGATTAGGCGTAGTGTGCATTAAAAACCCTGGATTTAACAAAGGCGATGTTAATCAAAATAGTTTGGGAACCACTGCCTCAAGAAATTTATACAATCTTAAAGCTTAAGCCCATCTCTAATAGAAATCTATTTTCATATACACTATACGTTTACAGTCCTACTCTTAATTTTTTTTATAAAACATTTAAATTTTTAAAACAAAATGATAATGCATTAATGATCAACAGTCAAAAGATTGCGATTATATAATAAAAGTTTTTAAATGGCTGAACCAATCGTTTGTCTTCGACAGGTGTATGTCGCCTTAACACACCATGAATAAACCTTGAATATTAGAGGATGTCTATATCTAGGACAGTTTAAAATAAAATACTCAAACATTTACCAAAGGTTGTCTTCGACAGGTGTATGTCGCCTTAACACACCATGAATAAACCTTGAATATTAGAGGATGTCTATATCTAGGACAGTTTAAAATAAAATACTCAAACATTTACCAAAGGTCTTGCCATTCAAAAATGTTGAAAATAGAATATTTAATTTTGTTTCCTATAATTAGAAAGGAGTTTTTAAAAACTATGCAAGCCTTTTTGTTGCCAGACCTACAACATTAAATGTATAAAAACATCCTTAATTTTTAACAGGTAATAAGATGATTAAAGTTATGTTATAGTTATCTTAAAGGTTTTATGCTGAGAAGTTTTACATTCAAAACTAACATCACGTCACATGTTCACCGCTGGCATTGAGTTACCATGGTAACCATAATTGTATGAAATACATAAATTAATGTACAACTGATCTGGCTTTCAGATGAATATTTTTAGTTCACAGTATTCAAAGTTCTGGTTAACTATACTAAATAGAAATGATGGCAGTGTTCAAATATTTATATGAGCAAATATATTTCTTTTAAAAACATTTAAATTGAGCCTAAAAAAATAGTTCTAGCAAAAGTTTAATCTTTGAAAGCTGATATCAGACACTGGCAACTGATGGCAGACAGTGACAACTGATATCAGACAGTGACAACTGATATCAGACAGTGACAACTGATATCAGACAGTGACAACTGATATCAGACAGTGACAACTGATATCAGACACTGGCAACTGATGGCAGACAGTGACAACTGATATCAGACAGTGACAACTGATATCAGACAGTGACAACTGATATCAGACAGTGACAACTGATATCAGACAGTGACAACTGATATCAGACACTGGCAACTGATGGCAGACAGTGACAACTGATATCAGACAGTGACAACTGATATCAGACACTGGCAACTGATGGCAGACAGTGACAACTGATATCAGACAGTGACAACTGATATCAGACACTGGCAACTGATGGCAGACAGTGACAACTGATATCAGACAGTGACAACTGATATCAGACACTGGCAACTGATGGCAGACAGTGACAACTGATATCAGACAGTGACAACTGATATCAGACACTGGCAACTGATGGCAGACAGTGACAACTGATATCAGACAGTGACAACTGATATCAGACACTGGCAACTGATGGCAGACAGTGACAACTGATATCAGACAGTGACAACTGATATCAGACACTGGCAACTGATGGCAGACAGTGACAACTGATATCAGACAGTGACAACTGATATCAGACACTGGCAACTGATGGCAGACAGTGACAACTGATATCAGACCGTGACAACTGATAGCGGACAATGACCAACTGATAGCAGACAGTGACAAATGATGGCAGACAGTGACAACTGATGGCAGACAGTGACAACTGATGGCAGACAGTGGCAATTGATGGCAGACAGTGACAACAAATGACACCCAGCAAATATTCAAGCAAATTTTTCAACCCTAAACAGCTTAACACAAACCAAAAATGTTTTATAATAAATATTTATATTAGAAAAATATTCTTCAAATAACTTTGGTTTTGAGGAAAAAAAAATATTTTAGAAGTTTATGCTGCCTAATATAATCCATGTGATCAGATTTATCATTTATATTCAGTAAAACAATCACTGTCGATTTAATAAATATACAATAATTTATTATCTGCTTTGGTTGATTTCTAAATTATTTCTCTTGCTATCTTTATAATTTTCTGCAAATATATTTAGAAATGTTTCATTAAGTAAAATCCATCAAGAAAAGTTTTTTTTCCCTCCCTAAAGCAAAGCCACCAGGAGTGATAATCAACGTAATTATATATTTTTTAGTTCATAACCAGTTGCTTCCCTTTTTGTTTTTCCCCAGCTAATCTAAACTATAAAATGGTATTAAGGGGGAGTGATTGCAATCAGATTAGCAACAACGAAAAAACAAGGAAATGTCTGAAATCATAGTGTGATCTTCTTTTCAATCATAAACACACACGTTTTTCAAATGATCGTTGATGCCAGTGACACAGCTTGAATGAATGCTTCATAATTTCAAGACCTATGCTATAACTTTTGAAATAAAAAATTCATATTTGAACCGTAGTGCTTAATCCTCGCTTGTACTTCGTCAGTGGTTCTCAACCTGTGGGTCGCAACCCCTTTGGGGGGGGGGTGGGTGGGTCGAATGGCCCTTATGCAGCGGTCACCTAAGACCATCTGAAAACACATATTTATGAAGTAACAAAGCAAATAATTTTATGGGTTTGTGTACCCACAACATAATGAACTGTATTAAAGGGCCCAATCATTAGGAAGGTTGAGAACCACTGTACTTTCATGATACAACTTTATTACAGAAAACGAATTAATTTTATGTTGTTATTATTTTTTAATGAGGTCATCATTTCAAGACCAAAATTCACTCCAGAAATGAGACATTTTTAATTTTAGGATTTTCAAAATTTTTATATATTTTTGTGAATCATTTTCACAAATTAATGTGTGATTTTGTATTATGTATTTTACATTATTTATTTTGTATCATGAATATATATTCTAGAATCTTGAGAAACCATTTGGTTTTTTATTTGAAATTTTGTGATTGGCTGATTTGTTTTAGAAATCAGCAGCATAAGGAAAGTCCACGATCAAGTCCTCCAATCGTGTTTGTTATATTGGTGACCTCAGTGGCTGTGTTTTAGATCAAATTTACTTGATTGTTATGATTGTAATCATTATTTTGTAGTAAGTTCATGTTTTGACCACAATGGAATGAGTAGTTAGAATCCAAATAAGCTTATATACCAAATTTATTTATACATTTTAATCCTTTGTTTAAAAAAAATGTTTTTGTTTTTATCTCTTAAAATCTTTTGAATTATAACAATGTTGTTAACACTAGATTAAAACTCAATATGTTCTTATGCAGTTTGTATTACATTAAACGACCCCTAAAAAAAATAATGTTTTCTGCAGAGATACACTATTGGCATTTTTGTTTGCAATTAAGTAATTGTGTGGGATTTATTAATTACGAAGAAGCGTCTATGTCAATGGGAATAGGTGAACTTCTGGCGAAAACACGTTTCATATAATTCCTTCATTTTCGCCTTCAAAAAATACATTTTCTTTCTACTGAATACCAAATGACGACAAATATACTAAGCACATAGCAATAGTTACACAATTAATCTCCACAAAAGAACACGCAACCAAGGGCAAATCATATTTCATCCATCTTCTTCTTGAAAAAAAAACCACCAAAAAAAAACCTTATTTTTTGAGGTTGAAGGTTTGCATTGGGGCCAAATATTTGACGGAATATGTTGCCCCCCCCCCCCCAAAAATGCCTGAAAGAAAACACTGATCCTATCATACACAACGCTGTCTTTTGTATCCTATCATGATCTCTGGTGATATTTAACTCAGTTTATTTGGTGATTTTTTTTTTCAAAAAGGAATTTCTGTTTAATTTTGGTGAACAAAGTAGGGTAGAGATTCACCTTAAACGCACTCCTTGGCTATGTGCGTTACTGGTGAGAAATCACTTCCCAACGAGAAAATTGGTAGAAGAATCAAGCGATTATTGAGCTACAACAAAAGATGGACTTAAAGCCAACTCTAACTTTATTATGTTGAAAATATCAGTTGTACACGTGGCGACCTGCCCCGAATGTTCTGTTGCCACAGCTGCTGACACCATCAAATTATTGGAAACACATCAAGGAAACACTTATACCAACAATAAGCAAGATAAACTTGGTCTCAATATACAAATTCAATTATTCATTGTGGCCTAAGCTAAGAACTGATAGGTTTATATTTGTTATTATATATGAGGCGGGTCTAGACAAGAACGATAATCCTATTTGTAAGCCGATAGAAGCCATACATGTAGGCTGATATGAACCATATGTGTAGGCAGGTAGGAACCATACACGTAGGTCGATATGGACGATACACGTAGGCGGATAGGAACAATACACGTAGGTCGATATGGACGATACACGTAGGCAGATATGAACAATACACGTAGGCCGATATGGACGATACACGTAGTCGATATAGACGATACACGTAGGCAGATAGGAACAATGCACGTAAGCCGATATCGACGATACACGTAGGCAGATAGGAACCATACACGTAGGCCGATATGGGCGATACACGTAGGCAGATAGGAACCATACATGTAGGCCGATATGGACGATACACGTAGGCCGATAGGAACCATACATTTCAGCCAATAGGTGCTTTACATTTAGACCCATAGGAACCATAAAATTAGGCCGATAGGAACCATACATTATTGGCGATATGAACCATACAAGTGGGCCGATAGGAAACATACATTAAGGCCAATAGAATCCATACATGTAGGTCAATAAGAATCATACAAAAAGACCGATAGTCACCAGGCAAGTAGGTTGATAGGCACCATACTTGTAGCACATTGCCAGAGGTCTCCCCCAGGCAATCCCACTTTAACTTTATGCTTACGCTGCAACAGTCTGAGTAGCCATAGCCTTCATGATACATGCAAGTCATTTTATCCTTAAGTTTATATATATATATTACTTCTGCGGACACATATTTTAATCAGAAGACTGCCATCAGAAGATTTCCACCAGAGGGCTGCCACCAAAAGACTACCATCAGAAGACTCCCATTAAAAGACTGCCATCAGAAGACTGCCATCAGAAGACTGCCATTAGAAGACTGCCACCAGAAGACTGCCACCAGCAGACTGTCATTAGAAGACTGCCATCGGAAGACTGCCATCAGAAGACTGCCATTAGAATACTGCTATCAGAAGACTGCCATCAGAATACTGCCACCAGAAGAATGCCATCAGAAGACTGCCACCAATAATGACATAAAAAACTGCTTTAAGGAGATTGCCACAAGAGGACTCCCCACAGACGGCTCAACATCCTTTTCACAAGGTTTCGGTTTGAGCTTACAATTTCCCTGGATATGTACCGCTGCAAGCTTAAGTAAAGCTTGACAATTTTTTGAGAAAGTTACTACAACTGCAGCTGCCAACCACCAGCAAGGACAAGAAATTTTTCTCGTTTTGCTTTTCTGAATGTAATGTGCATTGGTCTAGCATGAACACGTTGTCTTTGTTAACTTCATTGTCAAATGTGTGAACATACAAAAGATGAGTCATTTCTAAATCACGCTTCTTCTGAAAGGAATGGAATTTCTGTTGAATTTTGTAAACATACTTTTTTGTTTCTATCATCAGGATAGTCAGTATATCAAGCATTCGATACGCTTCACCACGGCATACTTCTTCAAAAATTGGGTCCAAACAGTTATCGCAAATTGGCTTGACCTCGAAGAAATCTATTTTTGAATTCGGAGTACCTCAGGGCTCGGTCCTTGGTCCGGTGCTTTTCACCATGTACGTTCAGCCCTTGGGTGCAGTGATCAAGCAGTTTAATATGCTCTATGACATGTTCACGGATGATACCCAACTTCAGCAATCCGTGACCGCCTCTTAGTTTCCTCAGCTTCTTAGTATGACACAGAAGAAGGTGGAGTCAGTTAAGCACTGGATGAACATAAACAAGCTCAAATTGAATGATGAAATGACCGAGCTGATCCCCATTGCTACCGCTCCATAAATAACATAAACCTGTAAATAACACACCACCCTTTTCTCTCTCAGGTATGCATATTGAGTTTGCTCAAACAGTGCGAAACCTTGGTGTCTACTTAGACAGAACGCTATCTCTGGACAAATCACATTAACATGATTGGCAAGGCGATTTTTCTAGAGCTGCACAAAAGAAGATTGCCACATCTCTTAGATGTATATTGGCCTGTGTTATTATGGTTGCAAGGGATGAAAGACTTTGAATGGGTATTCTCGTATGTAGTTTTTTTAATGTTGCGTTTTGTATTTCAATTTGGTAAAATATGGTTGATTTTGTACCGCGCCTCGAGCCTTTGGGGATAAAGCGTGATTTTCAAATAAGCTTAATTATTATTATTATTAATATCTACCACAAAAAAAACCCAACAGTTACCATCCTGACATAATGTGTGAACCATTCAACAATCACCGCCAATCTATTTTAGCTTCAAAGTCCTTTGAAACCCATTTATATTCTTACGAAGTGTCCAAAACCACATCCAAAACTCGTCCTTTTAGTATTCAACTCACATTTCTGTGCAAAAGCAGATCATCCTGTTTTGTAAATGACAAGTCGTATAAAACACTTTACTGCAGACGTTGCGGCGATGATACAAATATTCTTATGTGACATGAATCTTCTTGGCGGTTTCAGTGACTTCCGGGAATTCACGGAACACAGAACTACTGGGTGATGAATGAGGCAAAGATGAAATATCAATTTCAGTTTGAATGTCTGTAGCGGACTGGAAACATAAGTCTACTTTTACGAAGTGAGGTGGTGTTGCAGGGATGTTATAGAGTGATGTGGTGTTGCAGGGATGTTATACAGTGATGTGGTGTTGCAGGGATGTTATAGAGTGATGTGGTGTTGCAGGGATGTTATAGAGTGATGTGGTGTTGCAGGGATGTTATAGAGTGATGTGGTGTTGCAGGGATGTTATAGAGTGATGTGGTGTTGCAGGGATGTTATAGAGTGATGTGGTGTTGCAGGGATGTTATAGAGTGATGTGGTGTTGCAGGGATGTTATAGAGTGATGTGGTGTTGCAGGGATGTTATAGAGTGATGTGGTGCTGCGGGGTTTTATGGAGTGAGGTGGTGTTGTAGACGTGTTACGGAGTGATGTGGTGTTGTAGGGGTGTTACGGAGTGAGGTGGTGTCGTAGAGGTGTTACGGAGTGATATGGTTTGTAGGGGTGTTATGGAGTGAGGTGGTGTCGTAGACGTGTTACGGAGTGATATGGTTTGTAGGGGTGTTACTGTATAAGGTTGTGGTGTGGGGTGTTACGGAGTGAGTTGGTGTTGTAGGGGTGTTACGGAGTGAGTTGGTGTTGTAGAGGTGTTAATGAGTGAGATGGTGTTGTACGGGCGTTATGTTATAAGGTGGTGGTGTGGGGTGTTATAGAGTTAGGTGGTGTTTTAGAGATTTGACGGTGGGAGATGGTGTTGTAGGGGTGTTACGGAGTGATGTGGTGTTGTAGGGGTGTTACGGAGTGAGGTGGTGTCGTAGAGGTGTTACGGAGTGATATGGTTTGTAGGGGTGTTATGGAGTGAGGTGGTGTCGTAGACGTGTTACGGAGTGATATGGTTTGTAGGGGTGTTACTGTATAAGGTTGTGGTGTGGGGTGTTACGGAGTGAGGTGGTGTTGTAGGGGTGTTACGGAGTGAGTTGGTGTTGTAGAGGTGTTAATGAGTGAGATGGTGTTGTAGGGGCGTTATGTTATAAGGTGGTGGTGTGGGGTGTTATAGAGTTAGGTGGTGTTTTAGAGATTTGACGGTGGGAGATGGTGTTGTAGGGGTGTTACGGAGTGATGTGGTGTTCCGGGTTCATTGAAAAGTATTTTAATTCACTTTTACTCTAGCTTGAACTTTGTTCTGTGTGCTTGTCTGTGTGTTTGTCTGTGTGCTTGTCTGTGTGTTTGTCTGTGTGTTTGTTCTGTGTGTTTGTTCTGTGTGTTTGTCTGTGTGCTTGTCTGTGTGTTTGTCTGTGTGCTTGTCTGTGTGTTTGTCTGTGTGTTTGTTCTGTGTGTTTGTTCTGTGTGTTTGTCTGTGTGCTTGTTCTGTGTGTTTGTCTGTGTGTTTGTCTGTGTGCTTGTCTGTGTGCTTGTCTGTGTGTTTGTCTGTGTGCTTGTCTGTGTGTTTGTCTGTGTGCTTGTCTGTGTGCTTGTCTGTGTGTTTGTCTGTGTGCTTGTCTGTGTGTTTGTCTGTGTGTTTGTTCTGTGTGCTTGTCTGTGTGTTTGTTCTGTGTGTTTGTCTGTGTGCTTGTCTGTGTGTTTGTTCTGTGTGTTTGTCTGTGTGCTTGTCTGTGTGTTTGTTCTGTGTGTTTGTCTGTGTGCTTGTCTGTGTGTTTGTTCTGTGTGTTTGTCTGTGTGCTTGTCTGTGTGTTTGTTCTGTGTGTTTGTCTGTGTGCTTGTCTGTGTGTTTGTTCTGTGTGTTTGTCTGTGTGCTTGTCTGTGTGTTTGTTCTGTGTGTTTGTCTGTGTGCTTGTCTGTGTGTTTGTTCTGTGTGTTTGTCTGTGTGCTTGTCTGTGTGTTTGTTCTGTGTGTTTGTCTGTGTGCTTGTCTGTGTGTTTGTTCTGTGTGTTTGTCTGTGTGCTTGTCTGTGTGTTTGTTCTGTGTGTTTGTCTGTGTGCTTGTCTGTGTGTTTGTTCTGTGTGTTTGTCTGTGTGCTTGTCTGTGTGTTTGTTCTGTGTGTTTGTCTGTGTGCTTGTCTGTGTGTTTGTTCTGTGTGTTTGTCTGTGTGCTTGTCTGTGTGTTTGTTCTGTGTGTTTGTCTGTGTGCTTGTCTGTGTGTTTGTTCTGTGTGTTTGTCTGTGTGCTTGTCTGTGTGTTTGTTCTGTGTGTTTGTCTGTGTGCTTGTCTGTGTGTTTGTTCTGTGTGTTTGTCTGTGTGCTTGTCTGTGTGTTTGTTCTGTGTGTTTGTCTGTGTGCTTGTCTGTGTGTTTGTTCTGTGTGTTTGTCTGTGTGCTTGTCTGTGTGTTTGTTCTGTGTGTTTGTCTGTGTGCTTGTCTGTGTGTTTGTTCTGTGTGTTTGTCTGTGTGCTTGTCTGTGTGTTTGTTCTGTGTGTTTGTCTGTGTGCTTGTCTGTGTGTTTGTTCTGTGTGTTTGTCTGTGTGCTTGTCTGTGTGTTTGTTCTGTGTGTTTGTCTGTGTGCTTGTCTGTGTGTTTGTTCTGTGTGTTTGTCTGTGTGTTTGTCTGTGTGCTTGTCTGTGTGTTTGTTCTGTGTGTTTGTCTGTGTGCTTGTCTGTGTGTTTGTTCTGTGTGCTTGTCTGTGTGTTTGTTCTGTGTGTTTGTCTGTGTGCTTGTCTGTGTGTTTGTTCTGTGTGCTTGTCTGTGTGCTTGTCTGTGTGTTTGTCTGTGTGTTTGTTCTGTGTGCTTGTCTGTGTGTTTGTTCTGTGTGTTTGTCTGTGGGCTTGTCTGTGTGTTTGTTCTGTGTGTTTGTCTGTGTGCTTGTCTGTGTGTTTGTCTGTGTGCTTGTTCTGTGTGTTTGTCTGTGTGTTTGTTCTGTGTGTTTGTTCTGTGTGTTTGTCTGTGTTTTTCTGTGTGTGTTTGTGTGTTTTTGTGTGTGTTTGTTTGTGTTTTTGTCTGTGTGTTTGTGTGTTTTTTGTGTGTTTATCTGTGTGTTTGTCTGTGTGTTTGTCTGTGTGTTTGTTTGTGTGTTTGTCTGTGTGTTTGTTTGTGTGTTTGTTTGTGTGTTTGTTTGTGTTTTTGTGTGTGTTTGTTTGTGTGTTTGTCTGTGTGTTTGTCTGTGTGTTTGTTTGTGTGTTTGTTTGTGTGTTTTTTATTGTGTTTGTTTGTGTGTTTGTTTGTGTGTTTGTATGTGTGATTGTCTGTGTGTTTGTTTGTGTGTCTGTGTGTTTGTTTGTGTGTTTGTTTGTGTTTTTGTTTGTGTGTTTGTTTGTGTGTTTGTATGTGTGTTTTTCTGTGTGTTTTTCTGTGTGTTTGTGTGTTTGTTTTTCTGTGTGTTTGTGTGTGTGTTTTTCTGTGTGTTTGTTTGTGTGTTTGTTTGTGTGTTTGTTTGTGTGTTTGTTTGTGTGTTTGTTTGTGTGTTTGTTTGTGTGTTTGTTTGTGTGTTTGTTTGTGTGTTTGTCTGTGTGTTTGTTTGTGTGTTTGTCTGTGTGTTTGTTTGTGTGTTTGTTTGTGTGTTTGTCTGTGTGTTTGTTTGTGTGTTTGTTTGTGTGTTTGTTTGTGTTTTTGTCTGTGTGTTTTTGTGTGTTTGTTTGTTTGTGTGTTTGTTTGTGTGTTTGGCTGTGTGTTTGGCTGTGTGTTTGTTTGTGTGTTTGTTTGTGTGTTTGTCTGTGCGTTTGTTTGTGTGTTTGTTTGTGTGTTTGTTTGTGTGTTTGTCTGTTTGTCTGTCTGTGTGTTTGTTTGTGTGTTTGGCTGTGTTTTTGTCTGTGTTTTTTTGTGTGTTTGTTTGTTTGTGTGTTTGTTTGTGTGTTTGTCTGTGTGTTTGTTTGTGTGCTTGTTTGTGTGTTTGTCTGTGCGTTTGTCTGTGTGTTTGTTTGTGTGTTTGTCTGTGTGTTTGTCTGTTTGTCTGTCTGTTTGTCTGTCTGTGTGTTTGTTTGTGTGTTTGTTTGTGTGTTTGTTTGTGTGTTTGTTTGTGTGTTTGTTTGTGTGTTTGTCTGTGTGTTTGTCTTTTTGTTTGTCTGTGTGTTTTTCTGTATGTTTGTTTGTGTGTTTGTTTGTTTGTTTGTTTGTGTGTTTGTCTGTGTGTTTGTCTGTGTGTTTGTCTGTGTGTTTGTCTGTGAGTTTGTCTGTGTGTTTGTCTGTGTGTTTGTCTGTGTGTTTGTCTGTGTGTTTGTCTGTGTGTTTGTCTGTGTGTTTGTCTGTGTGTTTGTCTCGGACAAATTTATTTTGTAACTTAATTTTCGAACTGTTCCATCGATCCGATTGGTTTTGAAGATGTCCATGCTCAATCAATACGGATGACAATACAACCCTTGACGATTAGTAGGTCAGCAGTGAAAAACAGTAACCCCTGAGTGAGCTCCGTGTCAAATTTTGCATATCAAGTTTTACCAACATTGTGATCCCTGATTAAGCTGAAATTTTTAACATTTATTCACCACCGAGAACCATCCAACCATTCTTTATCATTAGAACACCAGTGACCCACTTTCTGATCTGAGACCGAGGTGAAAATTTGTTCACTTATCCTGCTCTGATGACACCTGCTCTGATGACACCTGCTCTGATGACACCTGCTCTGATGACACCTGCTCTGATGACACCTGCTCTGATGACACCTGCTCTGATGACACCTGCTCTGATGACACCTAATCTAAAGTCACCTGCTTTGATGAAATCTGCTTCGATTACACCTGCTGTGTTGTAATCCTGCTCATTTGGTATCCTGTTCTTTTCGCAAACCCCTTTGATGATCGTGCTTGCTCTGATTTTTCCTGCTCTTATGGCACACTGCTCTGCATCCTGGCACACTTTCCTGTTGGCAATTTGCTATGGTGGTACGCTATTGTAGCAACTTGTTTGGATGGCACCCTGCTCTGTCTCGTGACACCCTGTCCTAGTTGCCATTGGCTGTGGTGTAAAACTGAACTGTGACAGTCTGTCCTTGTGGCACCCTGTTATTTGACCCTCTGCTTTGGTGACAAAATTCTCTTGAGTCAGCCTGTTTTGGGGACTCCCTATTCTTGTTGCCCCTTGCTTTAGTGGCATCCTGATTTAGTGGCATCCTTTTCTGGTTGCTCCCTTAATTGGTGACACCCTGTCCTGGTGGTACCCTGTTCATGGGGCATCTGATTCTGATGACACAGTTCTGATTAATTCTGTCTACTGACAACCTGCTCTGTATTCTGACACCCTGCTTTGTCTACTGACACCCGATTCTGATTACAAACTACGATGGTTGCAACCCAATTTTGCGGCACTCTGATCTGGTGGCGCCCTATACTGGAGGCAACCTGATCTAATGGCGCCATATTTAGATGGCAACCTGATCTAGTGGCGCCCTATTCTGATGCAACCTGATCTAGTGGCGCCATATTCTGATGGCAACCTGATCTAGTGGCAACCTATTCTTATGGCAACCTGATCTAGTGGCGCCCTATTCTGGTGGCAACCTGATCTAGTGGCGCCCTATTCTGGTAGCATCTTTTTAAATTATGTTTCGTTTGGTAACCGATTTAAACAAACTGTAAAAAAATATTTTCCATTTGGTGTCACCCCCTGGGGTTCGCACACCCCACAACCATCTAATGCCGCCACTGGCTAAACTCTAGGTGATTTGATAAATTTCCTGTAGAGTTCTGAGTTTAAAACCAAAGTGATTTAACCAGTTTCATGTAGAGTTCTGAGGTTAAACCAACAGTGATTTAACCAATTTCCTGTAGAGTTCTGAGGTTAAAACAAAAGTGATTTAACCAGTTTCATGTAGAGTTCTGAGGTTATAACCAACAGTGATTTAACCAATTTCCTGTAGAGTTCTGAGGTTAAAACAAAAGTGATTTAACCAGTTTCATGTAGAGTTCTGAGGTTAAACCAACAGTGATTTAATCAATTTCCTGTAGAATTCTGAGGTTAAAACCAAAGTGATTTAACCAGTTTCCTGTAGAGTTCTGAGGTTAAACCGACGGTGATTTAACCAATTTCCTGTAAAGTTCTGAGGTTAAACCAAAAATGATTTAACCAGTTTCCTGTAGAGTTCTGAGGTTAAACCCAAGGTCATTGAACCAGTTTCCTGTAGAGTTCTGAGGTTAAACCAAATGTGATTTAACCAGTTTCTTGCAGAGTTCTGAGGTTAAACCCAAATGTGATTTAACCAGTTTCCTGCAGAGTTCTGAGGTTAAGCTCAAAGTGATTTAACCAGTTTCCTGTAGAGTCTTGAGGTTAAACCAAAAGCTATTTAACCAGTTTTCCGTTTAGTTCTGAGGTTAAACCCAAAGAAATGTCAATTTTCTGCACTTAAAAGTAAAAACTTCAGATTTAATTTTTTTTGTTTTAAATTCATTAAGTCAAAGATTCATCCTATATTTCTGAATCAAAATTTGTGGTGTTCAAACACTCAAACACTCAAACACTCAAACACCGTATTCGATCTACGCCTTATCTTGTGAACACCAACGTGTAAAAATTGATAATAAATTACGCCAGGAGATTTTAGCCGCAGCATTCCACTGTTGAAAATCTATTACTATAAGTATCACATTTCTACATTACAACGCACAATGGAAGACACCGAACAGGCTGCTTCGTAATGCAGAATGATGTCACTTGACTTGTATAGCGTATTCGAGTCTTGGTGTCGGAGTCTTGGCATCGAGTACCGCTTGTAGTTAGACCATGATGTGATATGTTTGGTGTGGATGGACCATAGATTCCGATATTGTTTTTGTAGTGTAGTCATAGAGTTGTTCTGCTGGGGACTTTATATCAAGAAGAGATTTTTCTTTCCACAGCCACTGCGAGAAAAGCATCCATTGAGATTCTGTAAAGAGGTCGTTTATTGAGCTCGTAGGTTGTGGAGTGTGGATATATATTTTTTCTGCGACTCCTTTAAAAATATCAACTTTGATTTCGTAAATCTGGATCCGAGTATTCAATTTTGGCTATAAAATGCTTTTGAAAAGCTGGCAACATCAAAACAGTTGCCACGCTGGGCTGTGAAAGGTGTTTGAACAGTTGACCATCTGAAGACAGCTACCATTTACCAGCGAGCCTGCAATGATGTATACCGGACCTCTTTTTTGCTTCGTCTTCCTTGTAACATATGCAGGTATTTGGTAGAGAACATAGGGTAATGAACTCCTGTCATAATAAATTCCCCGTATAATGAACTACAGCCATAATAATAATAATAATAATAATAATAATAATAATTAGTGGTCTTTTATAGCGCGGTACCCCAGTCTAGGGCTGGGCTCACCACGCTGTACATAAAAATATTATCAAAAGAGACATAATCATGATATTAAAATCAAATACAATTATGAAATAAAAAACAACATGGACCCCAGGACTTTTACAAGTCAAACCATGGACGGCAGCCACCAAGATCATTTATTGGTCAGAGGAGGGGAATCAGTCAGGGTAGTATAGTTTAAAGAGATATGTTTTGAGTGCAGTTTTGAAGGCCTGGGTGGTTGGTATATTGCGTATGTGTAGTGGCATAGAATTCCATTGTTTGGGGCCGCAGAAAGAGAAAGATCATTCACCATATGTTTTAGTGTGTGTCTTGGAAATGGACAGAATACGCGTGTCTGCGGAGGAGAAAAGCTGTCGAAGGGGTCAATAGACTGAAAGAAGTTAGGTTAGATAGGAAGGGCAGGAATCCAAGAAAATGTTGTGACAGAGAACAGACAACTTGTAGTCAATGCGTGCCTGTATAGGGAACCAATGAAGGGAATGGAGTAGTGGAGTGACGTGTTTTTGCCTTTAGAACATAATGTACTACTGTCATAATGATCTACTGTCATAATGATCTACTGTCATAATGATCTACTGGCATAATGAACTCCTGTCATAATGATCTACTGTCATAATGATCTACTGTCATAATGATCTACTGTCATAATGAACTCCTGTCATAATGATCTACTGTCATAATGATCTACTGCCATTATGAGCTCATGTCATAATGATCTACTGTCATAATGAACTCCTGTCATAATGATCTACTGTTATAATGATCTACTGTCATAATGAGCTCATGTCATAAAGATCTACTGTCATAATGATCTACTGTCATGATGAACTACTGTCACAATGAACTCCCGTCCTAATGAACTCCTCGAACACTAAACTCCCAGCATAATGGATTAGGTTCGTAATACAGGTCCCTAATGTAAAGTGTACGACCATTTAAAACAGGGGTTCTTAACCTGTGGGCCGCTATCCCTTTGGTTTCGAATGACACTGACACAGGAGTCGCCTAAGAACATCGAAAAATACAAATTTATAAAGTTGCAACGAACATAATTTTATGGTTAAGAGTAACCACAACAAGAGGAACCGGATCAAAGGGTCGCGGTAGTAGGAAAGTTTAGAAGGGTTAGAACCACTGATATAAAATAAACACAACAGTTTATACAAAAACATATAAAACCATTATAATCTCTCAATACAGCCATTACAACCTCTGAATACTGTTGTTCGTCCGTCGAGGATCGACGATGACCATCGAGTCGTCTGGTGACTGATGACTTGCGCGGGTGACTTTTGTTTAAAGTGAGGAAGAGTTGCGCAGCGTCAACCTCACTCTCTCGTCTGAGCCTACTCTACGTCAAGACGACCAGGGATGGGTACGGTTGCAGGAATTGACATTGTATGCGCCTTACGGGACTCCAACTCCGGGTTTGAATTCAGAGTTTCCTTCTCTTAGATGAGTTGCCGACCAAGGTTAACGAGTCTCATCCACCCGGGGTGATGTTTTTGCTTGACCGGCCTTTGGCTGAAATTGAGGTTTGCTCAGTTTAGACCATGCGGCCACCCAGTCACCCATGCAGTGAATGACCATGGCGTTCTACGTGTCTGGTCATGTTCTCAGCGATTCACACCACTTTGCTGTCTCCGCCTTTTGTCCGTTGACCAAGTAGTGGTTCTTCCGCACAATTTGCCGGATTCAGTCTTTACATGCTATGGGGGACAACCCCTTTTTTTCCGAAAGTTCTATGCCCTTCGGCTACCCTCAAGCTGGAATCGTTGTCTGGGTTGTAGTCGCTGTGCATGTTACAGCTTCTTGGAACCACAGGTGAGAGCTGAATACAGAGACTTCCGGCTGTTTCCGAACAAGATGGCTTCTTCCTATTCAGCCTAACAGTAGATCTATATTGTAGTTGTAATTTAAAGGAGAAATACGTTGATATTAGCATTAATTCTGATCCTGAATGGAACCGCAAAACGATAAAAATTAATTAAAAGTTCGAATTTTCTTGCGTCGAAGCCAATTTCCAATAATCATCTTTAACTATCCCTCTTGATTTACTGAAGCGCCTACACACTGAGATTCCTTCCTATTGTGTATTACTATACCGCCATTTTCTTGTAGCCGGAAGTTATCCTTTGTTTAGTGACAATGGAGATTTTGTTAACGAAATGTTGTTGAGAGAAAAATTACGTATCCGAAACAAAGATTCTGATCCTCTGCAGATTCTTAAGCATATAATCATAAGAAAGAACTATTTCATACAATTATTTTCTTGTAAAATCCATGTTTCCTTCCTTTTGTGCTCTTTTGAATTTTTTCTCCGCCATCTTGTTGCAGCCGGACAACCTCTGAATAGCATCATAACAATCTCTAAATACCCCCATTACAAGCTCTGAATACAACTATTAAAATCTCTGACTACTATTATCACAATCGCGGAACACTATCAATACAGAGTATATATAGGATTCTTTTCAAGATGCTGGCAAGAAAGCTTTTTGACTTGCATAAATTATCTTTAATTGTCGGTATAAGATATGCTCCCTGTGTCTGGTAAGATAAGCTCTCTTTGTCTGTGGTAAGATAAGATATCTGTGTCTTTGACAAGGTTAGCTCTCTATTTTTCTGGGATAAGTTAAGCTCTCTTTGTCTGTGGTAAGATTAGCTATCTTTGTCTGTATGAGATAAGCTCTCTTTGTCTGAGGTAAGATAAGCTCTCTTTGTCTTATTTCCCTGTACGCTCCATCAATGCCTTGTGAGAACGTCTGCTTGGTATTCAAGCTGTCGCTTAAAATGTTCGTATCATTTCATTATCTGAGTTTGAAAGCAGTCCCCACTATGTTGTTTCCCATAATAATATGGTGGTATCACCTTTCTGGTTTTATCACTCCTATGGGATTTTGCCTTCCACGGGGGTATCCAAATATGTTGTTACGCACTGCTATCCGTAGGGAGAATTGAATCTCCTATTTATATGTGTGGCTCGTTCCAGAACAGTGCTTAAAAAGACAATACTAAATGATAAAAAACAATAACAGAGGATACGACACTCAAAACAGTGCTAATTACAATTACAGTGGTACCTCGAGATACGAGTTTAATTCGTTCCGTAACAATGCTCGTACGTCAATTTGCTTGTATCCCAAAGAAATTTTCCCCATTGAAATTTACTTTGGTCTCTTTAATTCACTAACTCCTTACACTCTTAATGCTACACTTTATCCATATCCTTAATGGAATTTAACTAAACTTCACTGAACTTAATTGAACTTAATGCCACTATAAAATGTTTTGTTACTTTTGCTTAATTGACGTCAATGCTGCCGCCCGAACCGCTGATCCGGTTCCTCGTATCTCAAAGTTTTCTCGTATCTCAAAGCGAAACATCACTCGCTCGACGGCTCGTTTCTCAAAACTCTCGTATATCGAGCACTCGTATGTCAAGGTACCACTGTAATAAGATTTATTTAGTTATCAATACAATTACAAAATAAAAGAAATACAATTAAAATCATCAACTTGCAGAGTATGGTTTTTCTTGTACCGGTACACAGTTACATATAATGTGCCATAAAATAAGGTATAATGATGAATACGAATTCATGCATATAAGTAAACACAGAATAACACACTCTTGTCTAGTGAAGTAAAATTATCTCGTGATCTCTCTCTCCCTCTCTCTCTCTCTCCCTCTCTCTCTCTCTCTCTCTCTCCCCTCTCTCTCTCTCTCTCTCTCTCTCTCTCTCTCTCTCTCTCTCCTCTCTCTTATATATGTAAACACAGAATAACACACTCTTGTCTAGTGAAGTAAAAATATCTCGTGATCTCTCTCTCTCTCTCTCTCTCTCTCCCTCTCTCTCTCTCTCTCTCTCTCCCCTCTCTCTCTCTCTCTCTCTCTCTCTCTCTCTCTCTCTCTCTCTGCTCTCTGAATCCCCTTATATATCTATAGTCGGTTCGACCGACACATCTGGAAGCGCCTTACACATTATTTTCCTTTCAAATTTTTTTCCCAGATTTTTCTACAAGAATCTGATAAATACAGATTATTCATTTTATTTAGTTGGTAGTAAACAAGGCCAAGATCGAAGGGAATAAGCCACGCCCAACACTAAAACATGCAAATTTGGGTCAGCTAGAGTTCACACAGCACGGGGAAAATGTGACATAAACACGTCAAATTTCAAATTTAAAAAAATGGTGTAATCTCACTAATGGTGTTATCCTTACGATGGTTTTATTCTCCATCTGTGTGATGTCCCTATTATGGTGTTTGTACTGCTATAGTGTTATCAATTACGATGTTTTCCCCACTACTGTGGTCCCATTATGTCTAGAGAGACTGGGTATCGAGCAGGGATGCATGGACTACAGATGTCATTACTATGGTGTTATTACGTCTAGGGTGATATCCTTTAGACTGGGTACCTGTGAGGGTGCTTGACTTACAGACGTACACGACCGCACACAAAACTTCTCCCTAAATGTGTGTGTGTGTACAGCCGCAGGAATGTCGGGTGGAATGGGCAATTGACCCAGGAATTTCTTTTCATCAGGGTTGGCATTTTGGTCCTCCACTGTTACTTTATCTGGTGGTTATAGCCACTGACGTAGCTAGGGTTGGTTTCACCCCATTGGGGCTCGCATCCCACGCAAAGCCAGTGACGTAGCTAGGGTTGGTTTCACCCCATTGGGGCTCGCATCCCACGCAAAGCCAGTGACGTAGCTAGGGTGGGTTTCACCCCATTGGGGCTCGCATCCCACGCAAAGCCAGTGACGTAGCTAGGGTGGGTTTCACCACATTGGGGCTCGCATCCCACGCAAAGCCACTGACGTAGCTAGGGTGGGTTTCACCCTCCATTCGGCTCACGGCCACGCACCTCCGGAGCTACGCTATTATGATAGTCAGTGGCGCAGCTACGATTGGATTCACGCTGGTGCTGCTCGCACCCCCCTCCCGCAAAGTCAGTGATGGAGCTATATAGTGTTGGTTTCTCCCCACTGCGGCTCGCATCGCCCCGCATTGTCACTGGCGTAGCTAGGGTTGGTTTTAGCCGGATGTGGCTCGCCCCCTCACCTCCCTAACTACGCCAAAGGTTCTAGTTCATGGCGTAGCTAGGGTTGGTTTTAGCCGGATGTGGCTCGCCCCCTCACCTCCCTAACTACGCCAAAGGTTCTAGTTCATGGCGTAGCTAGGGTTGGTTTTAGCCGGATGTGGCTCGCCCCCTCACCTCCCTAACTACGCCAAAGGTTCTAGTTCATGGCGTAGCTAGGGTTGGTTTTAGCCGGATGTGGCTCGCCCCCTCACCTCCCTAACTACGCCAAAGGTTCTAGTTCATGGCGTAGCTAGGGTTGGTTTTAGCCGGATGTGGCTCGCCCCCTCACCTCCCTAACTACGCCAAAGGTTCTAGTTAATGGCGTAGCTAGAGTTGGTTTCACGCCAGTGCGTTTCGTACCCCCGCACCCCCGCACCCCCACAACTACGCCCCTGGTCATAGTGTGTAATCTTTAAGCTCTGGGGTTTTGATATATAAGGAGGGCAAGGTCAAGGACTGCCTTGGGTGCCATAAACAATATCGCCAATGTACAACACAACGATATGGTCAATGTACAACACAACACTATGGTCAATGTACAACACAACACTATGGTCAATGTACAACACGACACTATGGTCAATGTACAACACAACACTATGGTCAATGTACAACACAGCACTATGGCCAATGTACAACACAACACTATGGCAAATGTACAACACAACACTATGGCCAATGTACAACACAACACTATGGCCAATGTACAACACAACACTATGGCCAATGTACAACACAACACTATGGCAAATGTACAACACAACAATATGGCCAATGTACAACACAACACTATGGCCAATGTACAACACAACACTATGGCCAATGTACAACACAACACTATGGCCAATGTACAACACAACACTATGGCCAATGTACAACACAACACTATGGCCAATGTACAACACAACACTATGGCCAATGTACAACACACCACTATGGCCAATGTACAACACAACACTATGGCCAATGTACAACACAACACTATGGCCAATGTACAACACAACACTATGGCCAATGTACAACACAACACTATGGCCAATGTACAACACAACACTATGGCCAATGTACAACACAACACACAACACTATGGCCAATGTACAACACAACACTATGGCCAATGTACAACACAACACTATGGCCAATGTACAACACAACACTATGGCCAATGTACAACACAACACTATGGCCAATGTACAACACAACACTATGGCCAATGTACAACACAACAATATGGCAAATGTACAACACAACACTATGGCCAATGTACAACACAACACTATGGCAAATGTACAACACAACACTATGGCCAATGTACAACACAACACTATGGCCAATGTACAACACAACAATATGGCCAATGTACAACACAACACTATGGCCAATGTACAACACAACACTATGGCCAATGTACAACACAACACTATGGCCAATGTACAACACAACACTATGGCAAATGTACAACACAACAATATGGCAAATGTACAACACAACACTATGACCAATGTACAACACAACACTATGGCTAATGTACAACACAACACTATGGCAAATGTACAACACAACAATATGGCAAATGTACAACACAACACTATGGCCAATGTACAACACAACACTATGGCAAATGTACAACACAACACTATGGCCAATGTACAACACAACACAACACTATGGTCAATGTACAACACAACACTATGGCCAATGTACAACACAACACTATGGCCAATGTACAACACAACACTATGGCCAATGTACAACACAACAATATGGCCAATGTAAAACAAAACTGTAACAGTTGCGTAATAATAACGTTGTTACTTGTATTACTTGTAATTATTGCTGTGGTATTGTGTTGTAGTATCTTATTATCCACATTACAATTACAGTGGTACCTCGAGATACGAGTTTAATTCGTTCCGTAACATTGCTCGTAAGTCAATTGATGACTTAAAAGCACGAGACTAGAACTTCATGAATTTCGCATCATTAACTGCATATATATACACACAGCATGAAATAATATCTCTAGAAAATAGAGCAAACCTAGTTGTTCTATAACTACTTCCACTCACATAATATTAATTTCACATAGATCTATTGAGTTAACATTCGGATGTTGTTGGATAAGCAAGAGCCAATAATGAGCATGCACAGATTGCCATCTTAAAACCGTGTTGGCAAGAGCCAATAATGAACATTCACAGATCGCCATCTTAAAACCGCGTTTTCTTCTTCTCTGCGCATGACATACAATATCTAATTAACTGCCTGTTCATCTTAACTTACCAAAACAATACTTTATCCGAAACAAAATTATCATCTCAATATTTGATCTGTGACAACAACAATATGGCCAATGCACAACACAACAGTATGACTAATGTACAACACAACAGATTAACCATTGTCATTCTGTTCAAATTATTTTTGTTATTTTAATTTTTATCAAAACTTTTTCACTTGCTTTTGTTTATGTGTGACCAGCGACGTATCATTAATACAAAGATGTATCTGTGGGTCTTTGTCCTATAATAAGTTAGGTATAACTTAAGTATAAATAAATAACAGAAGTATAACTTAAGTATAAATAAATTATTACTAAATCATAACTAAAGTATAATTTAAGTATAGCAAAAGTATTACTAAAAAGTATAACATAACTATTCAAAAAGAGATAAAGTATAGCTAAATTATAACCGAAGTCAAACGAAAGTCAAACGAAAGTCAAACTAACGTATAATATAAGTATAACTAAAGCCTAATTTAAGTATTACTAAGGTATAACTTAAGTAGAGACCGACCGAATTTCGGCTTCGGCTTCGGTTTTGGCGCCGAAAGGGGCCATTTTATCACTTTCGGTCAAGTTTCGGTTTGGGCCGAAACTGAAAAGTTAACTTTCGACTTAATTTCGGTTTCGGGCGAAAGACAAAAGTTAACTTTTGGTTTTTTTCGGTTTCGGCCGAAAGTGACTGAGGTTTTCTGTCATCTAATACTCAGCGAATGCGATATTTAACAACAAACTAAGCGACATTTAAGAACAAACTAAACAAACGATCTTTAAGAACAAATTAAGCGGTCTTTAAGAACAAACTAAACGATCTTTAATAGCAAACAAAGCAATCTTTAAAAACAAATAAAGCGATCTTTAAGAACAAATTAAGCGATCTTTGAGAACAAATTAAGCAATCTTTGAGAACAAACCAAACGATATTTAACAAGAAACTTAGCGACATTTAAGAACAAACTAAACGATCTTTAAAACAAACTAAGCAATTTTTAAGAACAATCTAAGCGACCTTTAATAACAAAGTAAACGATCTTAAAGAACAAACTAAACGATTTTTAAGAACGAACTAAATGATTTTAAGATCAAAACCAATGATCTTAAATAGTAAACTTAATTATTTGTAAGAATAAACTAAGCGATCTTTAACAGAAAACTAAATGTTCTTTAGGAACAAACAAAAGGTCTTTAAGAACAAAATAAATGATCCTAATGAAAAGACTATTGATCTATAAGAACAAACTAATCGATCTTAATGAACAAAATCAATTAACTTTAAGAACAAACTAAGCGATCTTTATGCAAAAGCTAAGGGATCTTCAACAACAATTTATGCGATCTTTAAGAACAAACTAAACGATTCTTAATAACAAACTAAAAGATCTATAAAAAAAACTAAATGATCTTTAAGAACAAACTGAATGATCTTTAAGAACAACGAAGCGATATTAAAGAACAAATTCAATTATCTTTAAGAACAAACTAAGCGATCTTTATGAACAAACTAAACGATCTTTTAATAACACAAAATAAACGTTTTTTAACAACAAACTAAGCGATCTTTATGAACCAACTAACTGATCTTTAAGAACAAATATATTGATCATTAACAAAAAACTGAACGATCTTTAACAAAAAATTAAGCGATCTTTAAGGTTAAATTGGAGATTTTTAGAACAAACTAAGCGATCTTTATGAATAAACTCATCGATCTTTAAGAACAAACTAACCGATCATTAACAATAAACTAAACGATATTTCAACGCAATCTTAACTATCTTTAAGAACAAATGGTTCGCAGGCCACGAGTTTGAGACCCCTATTTTAGATGCTTTTTTATTAATATTCACGATTATCTCATATTTTATGAAAATAATGTAAATATTTATACTTTCCCCCATCATTTTCGATGTATGCAGAATGTATAGGGGAACGAATTTCAAAATATCTAAATATTTCATTTTTGGTTTCGGCTTCGGTTTCGGCCGAAGGTCATTTTAACTTTCGGCCTTTTTTCGGTTTGGGCCGAAAGCCATATTTAAACTTTCGTCCTTTTTCGGTTTCGGCCGAAAGTCATTTTAAACTTTGGCCTATTTTCGGCTTCGGCCGAAATAAGGAAAATCACTTTCGGTCGGTCACTAAACTTAAGTATAACTAAATAACTAAAGTATAGCTAAAGCACAAATAAATAAGTTTAACTTAAGTGTAAATAAATTTTACCTAAAAGATAACTAAAGTATAACTATTTTATTTTTTAACGTACTCAAAGTTGTTTATTTTCATGACATTCTTCGCTATTTAATTATTTAGTTACTTCTTTTGTTATTGACAATTCTAAATTACACCCACCTTTACCCCCCAACCCCACTTATATTCCAGGTGCAAGTGCCCAGATAGTTACGCTGAGTAACACAGGTTTACAACTTTTACATTTTATTTAAACTCATTAAAAATTAATGCATTAAATTAATATATAAATAATGTTAACAAACATTTATCTTACATATATACGTGATACTCCGTCAAAAGTGGATCATGTCCATTAAAACATCAGCTTGTTGCTTGGGCTGAATCTGTCTGTGGATGCGCAGATGGCTCATCAGGGAAAAGTCTGTGACGAAATGTTACAACGAAGAATATATAAACGTAAAATATTGTTTAAAGAAAATATTTCCCAGGTTATTTATCAAATTAAAAGGTACATCATTATTAGTTTAAGATAGAGCTTTTGTCCCAAAACACTCAATCTAATTTTAATTTACAACGTGAAAGATTGTTATATCTAGTAAACCATGAATACATAGACTTTTAAAGTCAATATTTCACATGTTTTTCTAGATGTCACACTTACAGCTACGCCGACCAATGTCATTGCTGGGACCACAAAGACCCTAGAAATTAAATGTTCTATCCCCAAGTCTAACATCGACCAAAAAGGCATTTTCAGCGTCTTCATCATAAACCATTCTGACAAAAACGGGCCATACAAAACCATCGCTTCATATTCCGCCTCGGAGACAAGAAATGAGAAGGAGGACCAAATAACAGTGTCAGGAAACATTGACGTCAAAACAGAATCATTCATAAAATTAATCTTGAAAGACCCACTGAGCAGTGACGCCGGATCGTACCAGTGCGTCGTTAACGGAGTCACTCACCAGGGCCCGCACGCCACGATGAGCAAGGTCATCACGGTGAATCTCGACAGCGGAGACAACTTACCCGCAGAGTGCCGTACCCGAATAAAAGACCTGGAGGATACCATTGCCAGGTGGAAAAATTCCTGTTCACCTGTCCATTTCGTCAAGGAAGCCCGGTCCGGAAACAGTTATTATTATTTATCTTCCCCAAACAGTTCTGTCGCCGTCGAGGTTGCCAGTAAGCAATGCCTGCTAAAGGGAGGCTACTTGGTGGAGGTCGACACCCCAAGTGAATACGATTTTCTCGTCAAGTTTCTAACAGGCGAAAAAAGCTACTACTCGGTGCTGACCGGGGGGTCAGACACAGCGAAAGAAAGGGATTGGATTTACGCCAGAACTGGTAGGAGACCAAGTTATGAGATCCAGTGGGGGCCAGGGCAGCCAGACGGCGGGACCATAGCCAACTGTCTTCACTTCTGGAGTGAGGCTAAGTGGAAGATGTCAGATGAGACTTGTGTCATGAAGCACGACACACATAAGTTTGGCTTCATTTGTGAAGTCCGAGTTGAAAAAAAAAAGTAAATTGAAGTTATTTAAGTATTTTCTTATCGATGAACTGTAACTCACTAGACCAATCTTCTCTTTTCGCTTTCGTTTTAAAAAAAACCACAACAATGGTTCTAATTCTGTTAACGACAACACAAGAATAATAAAAATGCAATTTCTGAAATGAACAGTTGACACACTTTTGTTTTTCTTCGTTCATAGCAACTGTGAGTAGAAGTCTTACTATTAGAATCCGTGATCACGTTCTCTCATGGATATGTGTAACCATTAATAGTGTGGAGAGTTCAGACCTGGGTAGTCGACCTGGGTGCTACAGGGGCAAAGGGGATTTCACAGTATGGAAACTGACCAAGGGTTAGTTAATGGCCAATTAAACGGCTGGGTTGGGGGGGGGGCGTTAGAACAGATTTTAGTATCAGCCAGGACCTGATGGAGGCTCATCAACTGACCAATTGTAGCTTGACAGATAACATCGTGTCGAGGCTATTAGGAACGTTGTGTGAGTCCAGTGGTCAGTTAATGTCCATTTAAACGACCGGGGGAGGGGGGCGTTAGAAGAAATTTTAGTACCAAAGATGTAGCTAAAGATTAAAGCCACGTAGGGGAAACTATGGTGACGGAGCGACCCATTCAGAAACATATAAATAAGGACCTGTAGGCAGGACTGGAAGGACCTGTAGGCAGGACTGGAAGGACCTGTAGGAAGGACTGGAAGGACCTGTAGGAAGGACTGGAAGGACCTGTAGGCAGGACTGGAAGGACCTGTAGGCAGGACTGGAAGGACCTGTAGGCAGGACTGGAAGGACCTGTAGGCAGGACTGGAAGGACCTGTCGGCAGGACTGGAAGGACCTGTAGGCAGGACTGGAAGGACCTGTAGGCAGGACTGGGGAGAACTCAGCCGGACAAGAAAGCGGAGAGTCGGGAAGAGCTCTGACGGGTAGGAGTAGAAAATAGTCAGAGATGAGTGCGAGATGAGAGAAAGTATAAGCGAAACATCAGATCAATAAGGTCAGGAACAAGAGTATAACCATCAAAGTGTTATCACCTGTTTGTTGCCGAGAGACAGAGCGAACAAGGTTACCATCCACATCAAGTAGATAGAGGAACGTGGCGTGACACACGGTTTCCTTACAATATTTAAACCCATCGATACTTGTAACATTATAGATTTGGAAACATTTGGATATTTATAGAATAAATTAAAGGATTGACAAAGAAAGACAACAAAGGGCTATTTATAGAAATCTAGATAGCAAACATAATCTAGAAAGAAATTCACAATCATAAGAAAGACAAGGGGAAAACACACACCAGGAAAGACAAGGCACACTACCACATCATGCGAGACTAGGCACTCTAGCCTATCAGGCGAGACTAGGCACTCTAGCCCATCATGTGAGACTAGGCACTCTAGCCCATCATGCGAGACTAGGCACACTACCACATCATGTGAGACTAGGCACTCTAGCCTATCAGGCGAGACTAGGCACTCTAGCCCATCATGCGAGACTAGGCACTCTAGCCCATCATGCGAGACTAGGCACTCTAGCCCATCATGCGAGACTAGGCACTCTAGCCCATCATGCGAGACTAGGCACTCTAGCCCATCATGCGAGACTAGGCACACTACCACATCATGTGAGACTAGGCACTCTAGCCTATCATGCGAGACTAGGCACTCTAGCCTATCAGGCGAGACTAGGCACACTACCACATCATGTGAGACTAAGCTCACTGCTACTGCACGAAAGACAAGGCACACATCATGTGAGACTAGCCACACTACCACATCAGGCAAGGCTAGGTACTCTAGCCTATCATGCGAGACTAGGCACACTACCACATGATGCGAGACTAGCCAAACGACCAAATCATGTGACCCTAGGCACACTGCCACACCATGAGAAACTTGGTATACTACCACATCATGCCAGACAAGGCACGCTGTCACAGCACTAAAGATTAGGCACACAAGAGCAGAACATAAGTCAATGCACACAACCGGTAGCCTTGGCAAAGACACAACTGGTAGCCAATACAAGGGCATACATCGTAGCAGGGACAAAGATGTCATTGGTATTCCTGACAAGGAACACAAAAGGTAGCCCTGACAGCGACATAAGTGGTTGACCTGACAAATGACACAATATCTACCCCGGACACTGGACACAAGAGGAAGCCCTAACAAGAGACACAAAAGGTAGCCCTACCAGCAACACAAGAGGTAGCCCTAACAAAAGACACAAGAGGTAGCCCTAACAAGAGACACAAAAGGTATTCCTGGCAAGGGATACAATAATTTGCCCTAAAAAGTGGCACAAGAGGTAGCCCTGACAAGGGATACAGCACAGGGCCGTGACAGAAGGCCATGAATAGTTAAAAGTGTTGGGCAGCGATACAGATTTTAAGTATACTATTGAGACACAACCAGTAGGTCGTGTTAAACTTTGTTATGTCTTCACAAAATGGAAACAAAAAGGCTTAAGGACAAATAGCCATGGTAGCCATGACAGGTACATAACTGGTAGCCATGACAAATACATAACTGGTAAACATGACAGGTACATAACTGGTAGCCATGACAAATACATAACTGGTAGCCATGACAGGTACATAACTGTTAGACAGGACAGGTACATAACTGGTAGCCATGAAAGGTACATAACTGGTAGCCATGACATGTACATAACTGGTAGCAATGACAAATACATAACTGGTAGCCATGACAGGTACATAACTGGTAGCAATGACAAATACATAACTGGAAGCAATGACAAATACATAACTGGTAGCCATGACATGTACATAACTGGTCGCCATGACAAATACATAACTGATGGCCATGACAGGTATATAAATGTTAGCCATGACAGAGGCATAACTGGCAGCCATGGCAGGTACACAACTGTTAGACATGAAAATTACATAACTGGTAGCCATGACAGGTACATAACTGGCAGCCATGACAGGTACATAACTAGAAGCAATTAAAGGTATATAACTGGTACACATGACCGGTACATATTTGTTAGACATGAAAAGTGCATAACTGGTAGCCATGAAAGGTAAATAAATGGTAGCCATGACAGGTAAATAACAGGAAGACATGACAAAAATATAACAGGTAGCTATGACAAGTACATAACTGGTAAACATGACATGTACATAACTGGTAGCCATGAAAGGTATATAACTGTTAGCCATGACAAGTACATAACTGGTAGACATCACATGTACATAACTGGTGGTAATGAAAAGTAAATAAATGGTAACTATGACAGGTACATAACTGTTAGCCATGACATGTACATGACTGGTAGGCATGGCAAGTATATAACTGGTAGCAATGACAAGTACATAACTGGTAGCTATTACTAGTACTTAACTGGTAGCCATGACAGGTACATATTTTTTAGACATGAAAAGTACATAACTGGTAGCAATGACAGGGACATAAATGGTAGCCATGACAAGTATATAATTGGTAGCCATTAAAAGTACATAACTGCTAGCCAAGACAGGTACATGACTGGCTCCATGACAACTACATAACTGGTAGCCATGAAAGATACAAAACTGGTAGCTATTACTAGTACATAACAGGTGGAAATGACAAGTACATAACTGGTAGCCATTACAAGTACTTAACTGGTAGCCATGACAGGTACATAACTGTTAGACATGAAATAACATAACTGGGAGCCACGATAGGTACATAAATTATAGCCATAACAAGTATATAAATGGTAGCCATTACAAGTACATAGCTGCTAGCCATAATAGGTTCATAAGTGGCAGCCATGACAACTACATAAATGGTAGTAATGACGGGTACATAACTGATAGCCATGACAAAAAGATAACTGGTAGTCATGAGAAGCACATAACTGGCAGCGATGACAGGTACATTACTGTTAGCTGTCACAGGTACATTACTGGTAGCTATGACAGGTACATTATTGTTAGCTATGACAAGGACATAACTAGTAGCTATGACAGATACATAACTGGTAGCCACAACATGTACATAACTGGTAGCTATTACAAGTACATAACTGGTAGCCATGACAAGTACATAACTGTTAGACATGAAAGGTATATAAATGGTAGCAAAGACAAGTATGTAGCTGATAGCCATTACAAGTGCATAACTTCTAACAATTACAGGTACATAAATCGCAGCAATGACAAGTACATAACTATTAGCAATGAAAAGTACATAAACGGTAGCCATGACAGATACATAACTGTTAGCCATGTCATGTAAGGGTGCTGGGTGGCCGAGTGGTCTAAACTGAGCAAATCTCAAGTTGGAGGTCTGGAGCTCAATTCCAGCCAGAGCCCAGTCAAGCAATAACACCACCAGCACCCCGGGTAGATGGGACTCGTTAACCTTTGTTGGCAACTCATCTAAGAGAAGGAAACTCTGAAATCAAACCCGGAGATGGAGTCCCGAAAGGCGGATAACATTGATACAATGAAACATTCCGACAACTCCTGCGACGTCACTGGTGCCAAGCTGTATCATACAATGATGTTCCCTTGGGTTACCCAGCGGCGTGGAGAGAGGCGATTTGCTGTTGGGAACCAGCTATATAATCCTTCAAGTATAATAATCCCAGGCTATGTGGATTTCGTCCTCCGAAGCCCACTCCATCACTCCACATTGTGACGGACGGATGCCAGCAAAAAGCCATGTCAAGTGCATAACTGGTAGACATGACAAGCATATAACTGGTAGCAATGACAAGTATATAACTGGTAGCCAATACAAGTACATAACTGCTAGACAAAACAGGTGCATGAAAACAGGTATAAGTGCATGAGTTGCTCCATGACATTAATGTTAGACATGAAAAGTACATAACAAGTTACAGAACTGATAGCCATGACACATACATGTTAGCCATGACAGGTATATAACTGGTAGCTATGTTAGCCATGACAAATACATAACTGGTACACATGACAGGTACATAACTTGCAGCCATGACGAGTACATAACTAATAGCCCACAACTGGTAGCCATGCCAAGGACACAAATGTTTTCCGTGACAGGTAAATAAATGGTAGCCATTTCAAGTAGCCTTGACAGGTACATACCTGGTGTACACATGACAGGTACATAACTGATAGCAATGACAAGTGCATAAATGGTAACCATTACAAGTATATACCTGGTAGCCATGACAGGTACATAACTTGTAGCTATGACAGGTACATAAATGGTAGTATAATCATATAACTGGTAGCCATGACAAGTATATAACTGGTAATCATGACAAGTACATAACTGGTAGCAATGACAAATACATAACTGGTAGCCATGACAACTACATAACTGGTAGCCTTAACAAGTCAAATTATCGGTAGATATTACTAACTTAAATCTCTACCGTATTTCTTCCCCTTGGCAGATAATTTTTTAGAAAATCTTTTTATTGAAGATCATGAAAACCCCTTTGCGAGCATATCAACTAGGTGTATTTTTAAATCCTCTATATTAACTTCGCTTTTTTTCGTGTTTGGCTGACAAAATTTTCGGACGGCTAATTGACCCACTTCCACTCAGCTGAGCTGAAACTTGACGGGCTCAAAGCCGACGACAACACATTCTTTAAAAGTTCCCCCCCCCCCCAACCCATTTGTTCTTCACGTATTTCATTCTTGAAAGTGTTTATTCACACAGGTTTGTTGTTCCAAAGATTGAAGGGTTACAATGATGAAAAGTTTTGACAATAGGAAACTCGCCTTGGGCTAAAACTGGTAAAAAAACAAAACACCAGTCCTTCTTTGAACGTGTCCGAAAAGAGGCTATTTTCTTGCAACTCATGACCTCTAGCTGCGGTTTATCTGGGCAACTGGCCACATCTGGTTCAAATGGGTTTGAAACAGTCTCACTTGCATCCAAGTTAGAAAACCGCTGCTGAAACAGATGATGTGTGCGTGCAAATGACGTGGGAGGGGGGTACCCCGCTTTGTTATAGCCATGAAGACCTTGCACAGATGAGAGTTCGACAAGTTGTTGTCCTGTACTTGTTCCACAAACAAGACGAGTTTATATCTGAAGGCCTTTGGGTGAGTGCATAGATCAGATACTAGATTTTCCTCTCCTTGCTCAGAAAATATAAATGAATAGATCCGTCCGCAGCAAATGCCAATTTCCATACCCATTCTTCATCAGACTGTGTCTTGCATTTACTTTCCAGGAAGTCACTTATTCCCTCTCCTAACTTAAATAATCTGCTCAGAACTTTCTCACAACTCAGCCATCTTATTGCTGTGTAATATGGTAAATCTAGCGATTCTTTGTCTGTATCTTTCAACATGTCCCTGAACTGTCTACGGTTGAGCCCATGTGACCTTATTAAATTCATAATCTTAACCACAGGATTCATTACACTGCTAATGTTCACATAGTTAGCACACAAAGCTTTGTGGTGAACAATACAGTGCAGGAACATTGGTTGAAAAATGTTTTTTCTCATTACAAATCCGCTTCACTTGTCCAGCCAAGCCATAGTTGTTGTCACTCATGTTCTTTCATTCATTATCAGTCAGGCAACTATGTTTAGTCATGTCCAAATTATAATCAACAAATGATTTTTAAACTCATTGAATATATCCTCGCCGGTAACAGTGTCGTACATCCCATGTAGGGAAACCAGCTCTTGTGTTATGTTCATGTCTTCATCCACACCTCTAATGAATACAAGCAGTTGAAAGGTGGAACGGCTGTCCACTGATTCATCCATTGCAGTTGAAAAAAGGTGAAATGATGTTGTCACCCATGTCTGCAACAAGGCGGGCAATGGTATGGGCACCCGAAGCTACATTTTGAAGATGTTTTGACTTTTCTGGGCAATGTTCCTCAGCCACCACCAACAAACATTCCTTCACTACTTCACCACCTGTAAACAATTTGCCACTTTAAGCCAGGACGTAGGCAACTTTATAACTGGCCTTAGTTAAGGATTCATTTTCAGTTGAGGATTTACTGAACAATGTCCTCTGAGATGTGAGTTGATTCTGCAAGTTAGCAAACTTTTCGGCACGGACTTGACCCTTTTAAATCTGCATATTTCTCCTGATGTTTGCTTTGATGATGATTGCGCCGGTTGTATTCTTCATCACAGCCAAAGTGTTGTTGCAATCAGACACAATGCTTTTCTTACCGGATTCGATGAAGAAGTATTTAAAACTACATTCTTCTTGAAGTTGCCCACACTCATCGTCTATTTTTTCTTTTCCTTTTCCTTTTCTCGACCATCGCTGTGCACTAAAATAAAGAGAATTCAACATGAAGAAATAGAGAAACTTAAAGATATTGTGCACATAATACCACTCAAATAACCTGATTTGGCGAACTAATTTCACCGCAATCATAGCTGCAAATGACCAGAAATAATTTTAAAAAATTGTATGATTTCTTTGGTTAAATTTACCTGAATGTTGTGTGCAAATATATCGACATATGGTAGAGATATTGTTCAATTTAATTCGAAAATTCGAAAAATTCAGGAAACCATTTAAAAACTCCGCCATGAGATGGCGTTATATCATCTCTTTTACAGTAAACTATGCTTACTAGATTTTCTGGATGCCTGACAATAAATGGAACCATTTCAGCGTGCGGACTGGGGTGGGGGAGGCTGTTTGCTCTTTTTTTGGACACGCCCCCCCCCCATGAATCGTACCTGCTAGAAGCTTTTAGCCCCCCATCCCCATAAAAAACATCAAAGAAATAAGATAATTTAAAAGATAATTGTGACGTCACAGGAACAAAAAATTATGTCACGCGTTTATACCGCAGACAGTTTCGCCACACCAGTGGTCCCCATAATATACTACGCTCTTAGTGCCATGTGGCCCTACGGGCAGAGCGATGAGAATGGAGCAACGACGGCAGTCACAGAGGGTTCCAAAATATACTTCAAAAAGACGAGGGGGCCGAAAATCGTCTTTTTAATCATCCGACCCGCGGGGGGGGGGGTGGGGAGGAAAGGGGGGGGGGCGCTTTTTCCACTACTGATCGAAAATCGTCTTTTTAATCATCCGACCCGCGGGGGTGGGGGGTGGGGAGGAAAGGGGGGGGGGCGCTTTTTCCACTACTGAGGACTTTTGAAGCGATATCTAGCTAGTTCATTTGTGAAAAGAAATGGCATCATTAAGACGATAATTCCCATACAACGTTGCGTCACATTTTTTACAGCTTTGGAAATATGCTATTTTAGGAACACCTGCGCGCCTCTATTTTAATTCGTAAGAGCATAACGTCCACGTAAGCGCAGCTGATCAGGGCAGTGGGCAGGATACAAGTAAATTGCCGTATTTTTTTCCCCGTAATGTATTGTTTTCTTAACTTAGGATAAACAGGGAGTTCAGGATATATTCTATGTCATGCGCAGAAGAATGGCAGTCTGTTTTTTATCAGGCTCTAGCCGAGATTCAATGTACATCATACAAAATCTTCATGTTGACCCAACAGACCGGAGTGGATCATGAATGTGAAGTGAATAAGGAATATGACAATTATGTTTGCTCTAGTTTCTAGAGAATTATTTCATGCCGTGTCTCTATTTCGTCAATAAACCCGTGATGCTAAAGTCTAATGCCTCGTGTTATCAAATATCATGGAGGATTGTAAAGTGTGAATAGACAAGGCAAAATACCACAACAGAGTAATACTGCAACTTAATTACAAGTAACAATCGTTGTTATACAAGGTTGTTACACTATAGGTGACGGTGAGTACGCAAGTTGCTTGACGATTCTAAGTTGTTCTTGGAAAACTTTGAAATTCCCGCATTTAGGACACACTTGTTTTGGGGTCCTGTGTGTGGGGCGTGGGGCGTGGGGGAGTGTATAACATTTCTTGACTGTTGGCTCTTTTTCGTGCGTGAGGGAAACGTTTGCTTTCTGAACATTTTGTTTCAACAGTCAGTCTGCCTTGTCACCCCGTGAGATCCATCGACAGATTCAAGTGATTTGTTGCGTTTGTAGAACTTGTTATTGTTACAGAATTTCTTTATACTCGCATAGCCATCTTGTGGATGTGTAGATTTGTGGATATGTGGATGGATGTGCGGATGGATGGATGTGTGGATGGGTGGCTGAATGGATATGTGGATGTATTGATGTGTGAATGGATGGATGTGTGGATAAATAAACGTGTTGATAGATGTGGATGTGGATGGATGTGTGGATGGGTGGATGGGTGGAGAGTTCTTTCAACAAACAAATGCACAACATTTAAAAAGTGATAAGTAAATCATTTGACATTTATTTATTCACATAATGATACTATTCATTGACATAATGATACGTTTTATTAACATAATGATACTATCAAAGTATAAAACATGTGTAGGGTGTTATAGTTATTGCAAAACAAATGTGAAAGACTTTCTGTAAAATTAAAATGCAAAATATGAATTTTTGGTGGTTACAATTTTAAAAATGATTGCATCACCGTGTTCATCCATTGTGTCACTGTATCCATTTATTGGATCACTGTGTCCATTTATTCCATCATTGTGTCCATTGATAGAATTATTCTGTGTTATTTATTAGTGTCCATCAATTTTCTACATCCCATATGATAATAAATAACGTTTGGTTCATATAAATATTCTCAATGAAATGATCAATATCATAATATAATTCTTAAGACAAGACTTTGTAAGTCAGACCTAGAATAGAAGAATTTCTACGACAGACTTTCTAAATCCGACATTATATGTAAGTCTTAATAGTTAATGACATTCAGGAGTTAATAGTGCCATAAGGTTTGATGATCAGTTCCTTATTCTGTAGCTCTCTTCGGTACTGTAACCATAATACTTGATAAATCCTGAATTTTGAAAAGAAAATTAGTTTTAAGATAGTATTTAAAAAATGACCTGTAGATGAAAAAGGGTAAGGGAATTAACTTTTTAAATGATCCATTACCTCACAGTTGAGTTAGTGCTCCTAATAATGAGCCGAGTCATTGTTAATATGGGTTAAAATAATAAAATATATTATAATATTGTTCATTATTACATATATTTTTAGAACAATTTAAATGTTTGGCTTGAATGATTAGGCAACTTCTGGTTGTTGAATGTCCTAGTCACGTCCTAGTCACGTCCTAGTCACGTCCTAGTCACGTCCTAGTCACGTGCTAGTAACTCCTAGTAACGTCCTAGCCACGTCCTAGCCACGACATAGCCACGTCCTAGCCACGTCCTAGCAACGTCATAGTCACGTCTTAGTCACGTTCTAGTCACGTCTGAGTCACGTCCGAGTCACGTCCAAGTCACGTCCTAGTCACGTCCAAGTCACGTCCAAGCCACGACCTAGTAACGTCTAAGCCACGTCCTTGTCACGTCCAAGCCACGTCCAAGTCACGTCCTAGCCACGTCCAAGTCACGTCCAAGTAAGTCCTAGTCACGTCCTAGTCACGTCCAAGTCACATCCAAGTCACGCCATAGTCACGTTCTAGTCATGGCCAAGTCACGTCCAAGTCACGGCCTAGTCATGTCCAAGTCACGTCCTAGTCACGTCCAAGTCACGTCCTAGTCACGTCTAATCCACGTCATAGTCACGTTCTTGTCACGTCCTAGTCACGTCAAGTCACGCCCTAGTCACGTCAAAGTCATGTCCAAGTCACGCCTTACTCAAGTCCAAGCCACTCCCTACTCAAAATCAAGTCATAATCTATTTAACTCATATTCACATCCAAGCCACGTCCTTGTCACGTGCTAGTCACGTCATAGTCACGGCCAAGTCACTTCCTAGTCACGTCTTAGTCAGTCCAAGTCACGTCCTAGTCACGTCCAAGTCACGTCCTAGTCATGACCTAGCCACGTCCAAGTCACGTCCTAGCCACGTCCAAGTCACGTCCAAGTAAGTCCTAGTCACGTCCTAGTCACGTCCAAGTCACATCCAAGTCACGCCATAGTCACGTTCTAGTCACGGCCAAGTCACGTCCAAGTCACGTCCTAGTCATGTCCAAGTCACGTCCTAGTCAAGTCCAAGTCACTCCTAGTCACGTCTAAGCCACGTCCTAGTCACGTTCTAGTCACGTCCTAGTCAGTCCTAGCCACGTCAAGTCACGTCCTATTCACCTCCACGTCACGTCTTAGTCAAGTCCAAATCACGTCCTAGTCATGTCAAAGTCATGTCCAAGTCATGTTCTAGTCACCTCCAAGTCACGTCTTAGTCACGTCCAAATCACGTCTAAGTCACTTCCTAGTGACGTCTTAGTCAGCACAAATCACGTACTAGTCACGTCCAAGTCACGTCCTAGTCTTGACCTAGTCACGTCAAAGTCACGTCCTAGTCACGTCCTAGTCACGTCCAAGTCATGTCCTAGTCACGTCCAAGTCACGTCCTAATCACGTCCTAGTCACGTCCAAGTCACGTCCTAGTCACATCCAAGTCACGTCCTAGTCACGTCCTAGTCACCTCTAAGTCACGTCCTAGTCACATCCAAGTCACGTCCTAGTCACGCCCTAGTCACGTCCAAGTCACGTCTAAGCCATGTCCTAGTCACGTTCTAGTCACGTTCTAGTCACTTCCAAGTCATGTCCTAGTCACGTTCTAGTAACGTAATAGTCATGTCCTAGTCACGTCAAAGTCATTTCCAAGTCACGCCTTACTCACGTCCAAGTCACGCCCTACTCTAGTCCAAGTCATAATCTATTTAACTCCTAGTCACATCCAAGCCGCGTCCTTGTCACGTCCTAGGCACGTCATAGTCACACCCAAGTCACATCCTAGTCACGTCTTAGTCACGTCTTAGTCACGTCCAAGTCACATCCTAGTCACGTCCTAGTCACGTCCAAGTCACGTCTAGTCACGTCCAAATAACGTCCTAGTCATGTCAAAGTCATGTCCATGTCACGCCTCACTCAAGTACAAGTCACGCCCTACTCAAGTCCAAGTCATAATCTATTTAACTCCTAGTCACATCCAAGCCGCGTCCTTGTCACGTCCTAGTCACGCCCAAGTCACATCCTAGTCACGTCTTCGTCACGTCCAAGACACGTCCTAGTAACGTGCTAGTCACGTCCAAGTCACGTCCTAGTCACGCCCTAGCCACGTCCAAGTCACTTCCGAGTCAGTCCTAGTAACGTCCTAGTCACGTCCAAGTCACGTCCTAGTCACGTCCAAGTCACGTCCTAGTCACGTCCAAGTCACGTCGTAGTCACGTTCTAGTCACATCCAAATCACGTCCTAGTCACGTCTTAGTCACTTCCAAGTCACGTCCTAGTCACGTCCAAGTCACGTCCTAGTCACGGTCTAGTCACGGCCAAGTTACGTCCTAATCACGTTCTATTCACATCCAAGTCACGTCTTAGTCACGTCCAAGCCACGTCTTAGTCACGGTCTAGTCACGGCCAAGTTACGCCAAGTCACGTCCTAGTCACGCCCAAGTCACGTCCAAGTCACGTCCAAGTCACGTCCTAGTTTTCGTCCAAGTCACGTCCTAGTCACGTGAAAGTCATGTCCTAGTCACGCCTGAATCAAGTCAAAGTCACACCTTACTCAAGTCCAAGTTATACCCTAGTCAAGTCCAAGTCACACCCTAGTCAAGTCCAAATCACACCCTACTCAAGTTTAAGTCACACCCTACTCAAGTCCAAGTCACACCCTAGTCAAGTCCAAGTCACGCCTCACTCAAGTCCAAGTCACACCCTAGTCAAGTCCAAGTCACACCCTAGTCAAGTCCAAGTCACACCCTAGTCAAGTCCAAGTCACACCCTAGTCAAGTCCAAGTCACACCCTAGTCAAGTCCAAGTCACACCCTAGTCAAGTCCAAGTCACGTTCTAGTCACGTCCTAGTGTATAAACAAACTCGTGTTGATAAAGTGCATAGAGAATTGAGTTAAAACGTACATACCCTAACATTACCAACACGAAACACAGCAGACCAGCCAGCACCGAGAAAGCCAGGCCACTGTAGAAGGTCAAGGACCATCTGTACAGAGACAAGGTCGGAGTCCCAGCAGCGAAACTAAAACTCTCGAACACAGCAATGGCGGCAAACAGTGAACCTGAAGGTGCAATCGTGAGAAATGGTGAGGTTAACTGTCATGTCATTAGATCACAATGTCTAGTAAATGCCATGTCATTGGATCACAACGTCTAGTAAATGACATGTCATTAGATCACGTCTATTAAATGTCATGTCATAACGAAATGTCTAGTAAATGTCCTGACATTAGATCATGACGTCTAGTAAATATTATGTCACAAGATTCCAGAGTCAATTTAATGTAATGTCAATTATTGTCAATTATTGTCAATGGATGACAACGCTGAAAAGCACCAAGCACCAACATAAGTGTGCCATGGATGTGTGCTAGTGTTTCGCTCTCTCTATGGTACTTTTTTAAAATGACTAAAATAAGCTGCAAGCTACAATCATTAACTCAAAACTGAAAGTGCATGTCTTTGAATTTGTTGGCAAATACTTATAAGATAAATTTATTGGTAACGATGATGAGGTCATAAATGTGTGAGGTAATCTTTTCTACTGTGATTCCCAATCAATATTATTTAGGGAAAGTGGTTGAGGAACAAAAATAACAGAAATCTAAAACTCATTATCGTTGAAGTATGTTTAAAAATAGTGTTGTAAGATATGGCCGTCTACCCCCCACCCCAATCCCACACCCATATTGAGTGGTGGAAGTCAACCACGCGCCCCTCTCCACACAAGACATTGGGCTTAAACATTTAGTGTGTTCGTCATGCAGGTTCACTATCAATGTCATTAGTACAACAATTGACAGATAAAGATTTGTTCGAACACTGGTGCTTGTTCACTAATACTTTTTTAAAAATTAACTCAACTAGGCCTATCATGTTGATTTTTTTAATTCTTAAAATTCACCATTGGTCGGGTGGCTGGATCGCCGTGCGGTCAAATCATATGTCATTTCACACTAGAGGATCGAAGCTTAAACTAACCTAAATCTGACATTAATTTATAACACCCTCCTCGACCCTCGACCCACACCCCCCCCCACACC